>CALNHX010001792.1:0-205535 GCA_940337035.1 Agriotes lineatus | reverse complement strand
ATAGGCCATTCAGTAAACACAAAAACATATACATTTTTTTGAAGTTGGCATATATGTAAAATTTGTCTGCTAGAGATTCTGTATTTTGTTTTGCAAAGGTTTCCATACCTGCATAAAGGTGACTTTGAATTTAAAAATGACAATTAATAAATATCATTAATTCAGTGTCAAAGTACATACTATTCTGGAAATTCTTGCATAACTTGTAATAAAAATACTTATTAATAAATGATACATCAATAGTATCCAACACAGTATTTGTTTAACATCCTTAAAAGTAGTTATGATAGATGCTAATTAAATGTCACAGTCTTAACCTATTTGTTTTAGTAACTTTTTGTAAGTACATTCCTAGACAAAAGATGCATTTTGGAAGTACACTCATGAAATTTTAGAAATCAAAGGCCACTTTGTGTTTTTATGTTTAGTGAACAGACTATATACCAAATTTCAAAGACTTGGCTCAAAGTGCACGATTCTTATGAATTTCCCCTATGCTACATTGTTCTAATGCTTTTTTATATACAGGCTGTTTCCTAAAAAACGCCGCAACTCATAACTCCTTTGTTTTAAATTTTAGACCCAACAAACTATATATATTCTTAAATGGCAAGACAAAAGCTACCTTTTAACATCGCCCGTTCGTAAATATCTTTCAACTGTTTTGAGCAACGATGTTCAACTTTTTTATTTTAAATGGAACAACCTGTATATTTTACATATTTGGATTCAGGATGAAATTCTGCATGCAGTAGTATGCTTCATTTGTTTTTTGGACACTTAGAAATGTTTAAAATATTTTTTTAATATTGCATGTAGACAGTCGTACAGTACCATAAGATTTTCAAGTGTGCCGTGGAAAACAATCAGAATGTTGAAATATTTTATTGGAAACAAATTTAAACGAAACTACAAAACGTATCTACAAGTATTGCTCAAACTGACCGCCACCGTGTTGTCACACAACTGACATCTTCTAGTTACTCTATTGGTCTCATTCAATATCAAATTCGGGAGGTATATCGCGACAAGCATTGATAATCCTCTGTCTCAGAATTTCTTCGTTTTCTGGACGTTTTAGATAAAATATTTCAACATTTTGATTGTTTTCCACGGCACACTTGAAAATTTTATGGTACTGTACGACTGTCTACATGCAATATTAAAAAAATATTTTAAACATTTCTAAGTGTCCAAAAAACAAATGAAGCATACTACTGCATGCAGAATTATATCCTAAATCCAAATATGTAAAAATATACAGGGTGTTCCATTTAAAATAAAAAAGTTGAACGTCGTTGCTCAAAATATTAAAAAATTATTTTAAACATTTCTAAGTGTCCAAAAAACAAATGAAGCATACTACTGCATGCAGAATTTTATCCTGAATCCAAATATGTAAAAATATACAGGGTGTTCCATTTAAAATAAAAAAGTTGAACATCGTTGCTCAAAACAGTTGAAAGATATTTACGAACGGGCGATGTCAAAGAGTAGCTCTTGTTTTGCCATTTAAGAATATATATAGTTTGTTGGGTCTAAAATTTAAAACAACGGAGTTATGGGTTGCGGCGTTTTTTTAGGAAACAGCCTGTATACAATGTGGTCCATTTAGTGTGCAACAAATGGGAATTTTCTTTATTAGTTCCAAAACCGAAATTTAAATACCGCCAAAAGTTAGTGCATGTTCGATAACCATATCAGATTCCCTTAGAATGGCTTCAAGTCAAACAGCATACAGGGCAGGACAAAAAATATGAAATTCGTTCAAGAATAAAGTTACCTTATTTCAAAAAATATGGCAACATTTTATTGAAAAAAGTTATTTAGAATCAAAAGCTATGCTCAAATACAAAGTCAGGGCCTCCTATTCGAATTTTTATAATTTTTGGAAAATTTTGTGTTACCACCGTACTGTACATATTTTTATTATTCTGATTTTATATGTATTTAAAGTAGCTACAACCACATCACTTTTAAATAACTTTTAGCAACTTGAAGCATATGTGTAAAATTTACTTGGATTAATATTTTTTTAGGTAACCGTCCACTTCATGTTTGTTGCAACGATATTTAACAGAACTTTAGAATTTCGTAAATATTCTTTTTAACAAGGCAAATGCTTTACTAATAATAATGTACATATAAAAAACTTACAATTAAAGCCTACAATTTTATTTCAAATTCTTATGAAAATACGAGGCTAATACAAAATTTTCCAAAAAAATAATAAAAATTTGAATAGGAGGCCCTGACTTTGTATTTGAGCATCACTTTTGATTCTAAACAACTTTTCTCAATAAAATTTTGCCATATTTTTTTAAATAAGGTAACTTTATTCTTGAACGAATTTCATATTTTTTGTCCTGCCCTGTATGCTGTTTGACTTGGAGCCATTTTAAATGCATCTGATATGGTTATAAAACATGCACTAACTTGTGGCGTATTTAAATTTTGGTTGTACAACTAATAAAGAAATGTTCCATTTGTTGCAGACTTAATGGACCACACTGTCTATTGAATAGGGTGGAAGAGATGCAGCAGCCTGTCGCAATCCCTTGGTGACGGGGAATGGTTTTGAGAGTTGTTTTCCTATCTTTACTCTTAATGTTGCGTTTTCATACAGTTTCTGTAAAGCTACAATAAGTGTATGGTTTATTTGCGATTCTTGTAGTATTTCCCATAATTTAGTTCTAGGTATATTGTCGTATGCCTTAGATCCACAAACAGCAAATGAGTTTCTTGGTTTGTAGCAGCATTTTTCTCTATTATCTATTTCATACAAAAAACATTGTCGGTACAGGATCTGTTTTTGTTTAAAACAATGGAAAAATTAATTTTAAAATCAGACTCAATTATTTCTGGTTTTAGGAAGGCAGGTATAGTGCCACTTAACAGAGAAAAATTGTGTTGAATATGTTGTCAAAGGAGGAAGTGGAGGTTGTGGATCCAGAAATTATCTCTCCACGACTCACTGAATTTTTGAAAGAAACAAGATTTGGAGATGAAAAAGACCCTAGTAGCTCTAAGAGGAAGAAAAAACTAGTGGTTGCTCGAGGAAAGAGTGTAAAACCCACAGACAGTGGCGATGAGGATATGCCTAGTTCTAAAACCAATGAGGCAAGTTGCAGTTCGAAAATATCTGAAGAATCACTCTCAGAATGTGAATATTCTTCCGACCAAGATCTTGATGAAACCGAGGATGAAACTTTACATCTGAAAAAACCCAACTTGGAAACGGCCAAACCAGGAACGTGGGTTATGGTGAACTTTGGTAAAAAGGCCCCTACACTTGTCATTGGACACATCATTGAGATTGAAGATGATGAGTTAGAGGCAAATTTTGTAAAAGCTACGTACATTGAAAAGTGACAAAATTTTCGTTTTCTATGAAAAGACTGACATTAGCACTTTCCATTTCACTGAAATTGTGCAAGTTGTTAATCCTCCGAAACTTCTACGTAGAGGAAGAATGGAGTTCGATGTTAATTTGTCTGCTTTGCGATTATCTCTGCTATCAACAAAGTAGTGAAAACCTAATTTTTGTGTTAATAAATTAGATAAGAGTAAACATTGGGTAAGAAGTAAACATTATTTTGTATTTTTATAGTAGAATAAAAACAAACTATCACAAATTGTCTTTTCTTTGATTATCATGCATTATTCCGCTTTAATATATATATTTTTCAAACACAATTGGTGATTTACCCCACGAGCTGGGTGAGTCGAAACATCCAGTAAAACAAACACTGATATTATTAACCCCATTCGCGGGGCGAATTGGGTCAAAAATTAACAATTTTTTTTTGAGAAAGGTACAAAATATATCTGTTTCAAATGTATGCCAAATCATTGCGACAAGGTGTCTTTCCATGGAAAAAATACTAGGTGCTTTTTGAATCAAAAGTCAAGAATTTACAAGGAAACTCTGCAAAATTTCACCCGCTTCACCCTGTTTTACGGTATAGTATATGCAATAATATTTATAGCTCGAGGGATATATGACGAGATTAATACAAACAACGCAATGAATGATAACGAGAGAACAGTGCAAGAGAAAAACGGAAGCTAGATATCAAGTCGGTGAGCTACAGAGAGAAGATACGCAAAGACAATATGAGCACAAAATAGATAAGAACTGACCAATCTTGAGAAAATAAAACTTGGAATAAATGGAAGCAAACAGAAGATGAGGTAAAATAAGCAGCAAAAAAATTAGTAAGTGAAACGAATAGATGCAAAGGAACAAGTTGGTACGACGAAGAATGTATAAAGCAGTAGATCAGAAAAACAAGTAATGGAGGATATAATAAAGCAGAAGACAGAAAAGCATATCCAGCGCAAATTCCCTGACTGTTTGTAGATAGGGCTGGAGGTTTTTTAGGTTAATTGGAAAGATTAACTACAGTTTTTCCTCTCAAAGATGTAGCGTTACGCGTTTTGCTATTAACGTAGTTTCTTCAGAAAAATTCGAAATTTAATTAAAACCTTTTGTTATCTTAATTTGCAACACCGTTAATGGTTTCAAAGCGCCAGTAGAAGTATTTGGAGAAGGCACAACTAAATATCAATAGCGGCTTATAGGATGCTGATGGAAAAGTTTTGTTTCTATATTACTGGAGGCAAAGGCATTGTAAAAGAATTTATAAAATTATTAAAAAAATATAACATCCGTGCCGTTTATTTGGCATAAGTCCAAAAGAAATAGCATGACTAGAAGAACTTCACAAAAAAGTTTCAGAGATTATAGATATCGTAGCTAGCAGTTTTTATAATTAATCTTCTATTTACAAATAGAAATATGTTGTATACATTTCATAATAACTTGCAGTTGCACTTCGAACCCCTTTTACTCAACCTACATTAAGCGAATTGAAAAAATCCAGAGTTTCTTTCTTGTTTGCGAAGAAAATGTTCGACTTTTGGTGCCACTTATTTATGTTCTCATAAATATTTCAAAACACTAAAAGTCAAGGACAGACATAAGTTTCGGCATGTGTATTTATAATAGGTTTCGTATAACAATTAATCATTTAAGTCATTCTTAAGTAAGTGTATATGTCACAGTTAAAATCCGAATTTACTAGTCAAACCTAGTTCCAACAAAGCACTTTTGCTATAACCAGTTTTAACTAGTTAACACTAGGAATGACCTGCATTCTGTCAATGAAAACTAATACTAATTGGCAGAATCTGGTTAGGCTACATTAGGTTAGATCAAATTAGGTTTAAATTAACAAAATGTAGGTAATTCGAGTTTGACTAGATAAAACTGATATTGACGAAAGTGCGTTGTTGGAACTAGTTTTGAATAGTAAATTCGCGTTTTGACTAAATTCGGGTATTGACTGTAACATATACAAACTAATTGGGTGACGTCATTTTTGAGGTTATTGCGTACATTACTTGAACTTACGCCCTTAGTACATGAAATTTAACCACAGGTGGTCAAGAGTTACAGATATACATATTTGAATTGAACTAAGCGTATAAAAAGCTAAACAAAATCCGTAAACTTTCGGTAGAAGGGGGAAAAGAGCCATTAGATGCACTTGACCGAGTCCTGCGAAAAGAATGGCACGTGCAACAGCCTCGTCATTAAAGACGGCTCAGGGAAATGGAGTACCTAAATCCGTTTTGTAAAAACAGGCGAGTTTATAAAAGAAGCAGGCGGTGATCAGAGTGAATCTCGTTAACAACAAACACCCTCTTAGTTCAGTTGTTCCGAAAATCGTCGACCTCCCCTGCCTTTTTAAACAGGTTCTTTTAGTAGGTGTTAGAGCGCACTCATTGCCCCCTTCCCGCGTGTCTTCATAATGCAGCAATCAACGCCGACTGGATGGCGCTTGCCTTGATCTCCTTTTGTTTTACACCCCAATCCACTCTTTTTTTATTCCCTCATCTTCGTCGCGCTAATAACCTCCTCGCTAAATGTGTATGTATACAAAGGGGAGGAATTTTAAAAAGCCACTCGCGTTTGTCATTTAAAGTGGCCTCTTGCTGCCGGCAGGTACGAGATTAAAAGAACGGAATCCTTAATCTTCGGCCGCGGAAATGATTATTTTCCCGGGATGCGCCCGTGGCCGGCTTCGACGCGTACGCGTTTTTCACTTGGGGCGGATTCGCCGCGAATTTCCACTCAATTTCCCAGCCGCGCAGCAATCTGATGAGCAACACAACTATTCTGGCTAAGAATTTTAACAGCTCGATGACCGCAAATAACGCAAGACATTCCTCTTACATTACAGGCATGTCTGGAGGATGGATGGGAATGACCTCGAATTTAGAATTCATGTCTGGAAGCGCAGATTTCATGAAGACTTCCTTCCGGGTGATATACCGCAACCAAGAGTTCTCGCTTTATCAAAAACGTTTCATTAACAAGGGGACACGCTTGACAGCAACTGTTAGAACAGAATTTAAATAAGCGTCTGAGCGATTCCACAAAGCGACATCACATTAAAAAAAAACTGGTCTACAACCACTAATATACACAATGCTCGTAGAACTACGTGCCTTAGAAAATCACTTGCGAAACAAAGTGAAACAAAATAATATGTTATTGATATTAACGATACTAGTTTGATTATGGGCATCTTAACGAGACGAGGCTCGTTAAGTGCCATAGGCAAACGTGTATGGTTCGATATTTTATCTTCATCAATAAATTCTGGCTTAATGTATTCTTTCTTTTGTGAAAAAGTGTGGTAGTACCCATTGCCGCACTAAGGGCCGGTTGCAGAAAGCAATGTTAAATCTGGTGTTAGCTAACGTATCGTCAAAGTGAACAAAATCGCATCAAATTTTGTTTACTAATGTATTAGTTACCATAAGCATTTGAGATTTGATTCGTTTTTGTTCACTTTGACCCTCGCGTTAGCTAACACCAGACTTAACATTGCTTTCTGCAACCGGCCCTAAGTGTGGTAATGAAGCTCTTAACGATACTGAAGTTAATTTGGTAAATAGTTTATAACAACAACAATGAAAATATCTTAATTTATGATTCCATTCAACGACCGATGTTGCAGAAAAAATAATTTTGGATTTTTCGCGAATACTAGATTCAGACTACTTCATTGTTTTCCCTGTATGGAAACTTTGGAGGGTCAAAATTTGTGTTTGATCTACGTGCTGTGATATGTACTTGTCTCAATGCAGTCTGTCTTTGTTCGCCCGAAAAGCTAAATATCTAAAGCTAAATAGCTTTATCCATAGTTTGTTCTTGTAATTTATTAATAGTTATCGCAAATCATAGGCGTACAGGAAAATTCCTTTTCCGAAGGCAAAAAGGTAATACAGTATTAGAATGTGTTGATTTATACACAGTAATAATACTCTTCTGACTGGCTTGTGGCTTGTCCATTCAATACCAAATCTAAGCAGTTATAAATAAATTGCTTACCATTAATCTTATCTCATCTATTAAACCAGTGGACACATTTAAACTTTTCAAAGGAATATCTATTGATCCTATTTTTAGTGTTAAGCAATGAGAATATATTCCATAGAAATTTAACAAATCTATTAATTCCATAGAGAATTATAAAATTTTGTCATTATGTCATACAATTTATTGTATTTACACTCAAATATTGCTTTTCATATTCAGGCAAGAGAGATATAATTTTGTCCCACTTCAAGCGAGAGCGAACAAAACTCCAAATTAACTCGCCCCAAGAATATGTGTCTTGTGCACGATTTTTTTTCAAAAGCATGTTTGCAACTAAGTCCGCCAATCGGCGCGGACTTAAATGTCCAAATATTCGCTTGTACATCAAAGCTCAGCCAAACGGCATGGGGCACACAAAGAATCAAAAGCAGACTAACTCCCCATCGGATTATAGAATGCGAAAATCCGTGTAAGCTGCTAGCTTCGCTGTAAAAATCAGACGAAGGCCGAAGTGCTATAAGTTTGCAAGATCCGAGCACCACCAAAAAAAAAAAGATCACCAACCTAACAAATTTCGATAGGCGCGAACCAAATATCGACACTAAAGGTTTGTTCACACAGTATCAACCGCTAAGAGATCATTTACGCCGTAGCGCCCTTTGGGGGGAATTCCAAAAATCCCTGGAAATGATTTGGTCTATTTCTAAGACGATCTAATATGCAAAATTTCAACTTCCTATCTGTAGTAGTTCGCTCGTTATGATAATCTTTAAAAAACAGATCTATCTCATTTAATTCTTTTGAGGAGATGCATTCTGCAAAACCCGGAAATTGATTTGATCTAATTTGTAAAACGATTTAATATGCCGAATTTCAATTTCCTGCCTGTAGTAATTACTTTGTGGCTATTTTTAGAAGAATACTTCTGGTCTATTTAACCAGTTTGAGGGGATGTATTTCGAAAAACTGTAAAAATTATTTCCGATTAGTAAAGCGATCTAATCTGCCGAATTTCAACTTACTGCCTATAGTAGTTTTCCCGTGGCGATATTTTGACAAACAGATTTGTTTCATTTCACCTCTTTCGGCGATGAATTCTCCAAAACCCTAAAACTGATTTGACACGATATGAAAAATGTTCTAATATGCTCAATTTTAACTTCCCATACTTATAGTAGTTTCCTTGGAGCGATATTTAGAAAAACATACCTGTCCCATTTAACCCCTTTCGGGGATGAATGAATTCTGTAAAACTTTGACATTTATTTGATCTGATTTGTAAAACGAACTAATATGTCGAATTTCAGCTTCCCACCTGTAGTAGTTTCCTCGTTGTAGATCTTTACAAAAACAGGTCTACCACATTTAGCTCCTTTGGAGGAATGAATTTCGAAAAGCCCTGAAGATGGTTTGACCCTACTTGTAAAAAGAACTAATATGGCGAATTACAACTTCTTACCTTCTCCATATAACGATCTGTGAAGTAGATGTCAATCCCGTCGAATAGAGGGTAAAGGCACTTCTTTGTAGACGATATTGGATATTTTCCCTTCTGGTTTGAGCACCACTAAGTTGTTTGGAGAACTGACCCCTAAACAGTCAAGAAAAGAACAGCCTTCCCTCAAGTCGACCGCAGCCTGATTCAGCGACTGCCTCTGCACCTTATTGATCGTCATGGCAAAGCAGGTTTTTACGATAAAAAGAATAGTCTGAAAAAATAAGGGTTATTCGAGGAATGAAGACTGTCTCCCCTTCTCCAAAGTCTATGAACATTTTGGCCTCAGTGACGTTACGATGCGGAGGTTTCGCCTGCAGTCAAGTTTGGGAATCTTCACGTTTCTCTGTAGTATAAGTGCTCTAACGCAGGCGATTTAAAAGAAGTCCGAGAGGGTAGAGAGTGTGGAGAAACTCAAAGTGGTAGTGCACTGTGTCCTCTGCCTCCACCACAGTGGTTTTAATCGACTGTTAAATCTTTTCTTTCGAATGAAAGGCTCCGAGGTGTGTGTTGTTGATTTCTAGTGCTTTTTCATTCTTTAGAGTAATACTCACCCTTCTTCGAAGCCAGGACACAGGTTTTGATGTTATGTTCTTGATGTCGGAATATATTATGTTAGTGAGGCTGGCGATATCTGTCACGGCTTGACATAGGTTTTCGTTTCAAGAGAAGTTTGAAAAATTATTCGGCCTTGGAATATCCTCGCAGGTGAACCCTTATGTAAATTCAAGACAATATGTCCTTATTGTACTGATACTGCATTTTTTAAAAGCACTATTATAACACGTATTTGTCTTGAAAGCAACTGCCATTTAAATATCATCTTCGAGTTGATAAAACCACAGTAAATAAAAAACCACTAATGGAACCCGTTGAAAAATATTTTGCAATTTACAAAACTTCTTTGTAGACAATGTTTAACGTATGGCACTATCCATCAGGTAAAATATGAATTTTTAAGTTTTCAAAACTACTCGCACTTGACATTGCTGCATACACTTGACCATAGCTAAATACTGGTTGTGACGAATATTAAATATTCCTACTTTATCCAGAGTCTGTCTTTGTGGTTTATTCATTGTCATCGTACATGCTAGGCGCACAGCCAAAATGAGAAGGGTACGACAAAGAAGAGCTGGGAGAAGGCCGAATAGAATTTTTAAATAATAGATTACAAAAGCGATGACTGAATGCAACTTAAATGAAAGAAACTGAGGATGGAAGGATATGAAAAACGGTTTGCGGAAAGTTCGTTCCCCACATTTCGCTCCCCACATTTCGTACCCCACATTTCGTTCCCGAAATATTTCGTCTCCCCACATCTCGTACCCGGAAACTTCGTTCCCAAGCGAGCTCAATTTGTCTTTTAGAATCCTAGATTACAGGGTGTTGAAAAACGAGTGCAGCGATCGGAATGCAGTTAGAAAAATGAAAGATATTTTAATTAATTTATTTATTATAATAAACTTATAAGAACTATATACAGTATGTCCCCAGCTTGACTTTCAAGAGGGAATTACATTTTATTTTTAGTTTTACATAAAATATTATAGGAATTATAATTCCTTTTTGGTTTGTAGAGAATATTAAGAAAATTTTCAGAAAAACAAGTCGGCCTTGACAGTTAAGCAAAAACTATTTTCTTTTCAGGTAAACTACCCTTTTTGTTCATGATACGGCAAAATATTACTAAGAAAAGTTGTCCAGAATGAGAAATTATGGCCCTATACAAAATATCAGGAAGATACTTAGATTAAACCGTCATTTTTAATAAATACAATTTAATTTGTTCTTATAAGTTTATTATAATAAATAAATTAATTAAAATATCTTTCATTTTTTAACTGTATTCCGATCTCTGAACTCGTTTTTAAACACCCTGTAATTTACGGGACAAATTGAGCTCGGTCGGGATCGAAGTTTCCGGGTACGAGATGTGGGGAGACGAAATGTCCCGGGAACGAAATGTGAGGTACGAAATGTGGGGAACGAAATGTGGGGAACGAACTTTTCGCATCCCATGAAAAACAGGTGTCGGGTAACGTCGAAAGACGTTTTAAGAATATACGTATGCTTGTACCAATAGGGCAAGCAATGAACCAGTGTGTACGAGGTACGTACCAGAATTGCGTGCCGTTTGCTCGTATTTCGGAAAGTAGGCTGGGTTAATGCGCAAATGTCTTAAAAATGAAACCTATATATGTTGTCTTTGGATATGCCAAAGCGCGTCACTATTACTGTAATATTACGAAAGTTACAGCGTGTTCAACTTGAAGAGCTTTTGAGTGTGCCTTACAAAATGAATTTAGTGTAGACGAGGAAAGAGCGATGATAAAATTTTTATCAGCACGTGGCGAAAAAGCGTGGGAGATTCATCAGCAGCTCAAAGATGTTTGTGGAGACACTGCTCTCGCTGACAACACCGTTTGTAAGTGGGTAAGAGAATTTAAAACAGGCAGAAGGTCCACCAAAGACGAGCCGCGTTCTGGAAGGCCAATTTCAGCAGTGCCGCCTGGAAACATTAACAGAATCGAAAATTTGATAATGGAAGATCGACGGCTGACTATTGATGAATTGACTGAACGTACAGGCTCTCTCACGGTACTATTCAGCGAATTTTAACAGATCATTTAAAGGTTAGCAAGGATAGTGCGAGCTGGGTTCCTCGCATGCTTTCTGACGAGAAAAAGCAGGCTCGAATGGACGTTTGTCGAACCTTATTGACAAGAAATTGAGCAAGTCGGAATACTTTTTTAAATAATGTGATAACCATGGATGAAACCTGGATACCGTATTACAATCCTGAAACGAAACGCCAATCAAAACAGTGGGAACACTCAGATTCTCCCCCACCAAGAAAATTCAAGCAAGTGCCATCAAACAACAAAGTTCTTTATGCCATCTTCTGGGACAAATCAGGTCTAATTTTAGCACATTCTGTACCTAAGGGTCATACAATAACTGGCGAATATACCCGTGATCTTTTGCGTGATGGTTTGCTGCCAGCAATCGATAAACTCCGCCCTCATCTGACTGGTGGAAATTTCATTTTGCACTGGGATAATGCTCTACCGCACAAAGCCCAAATTGTTACAGATTTTCTTTTAGAAAATGGAATCGAAACCGTCATTCACCCCCCGTATTCGCCAGATCTAGCGCTTAGTGATTTTTGGCTGTTTTCAAACCTTAAGGATTCGCTCCGAGGAGTCAGTTTTTCCTCACGTCCTGCATTAGGAAGTGCTATTTATCAGTACTTCAAAAGGACTCCTGCAGAAAGGTTCATAGATTGCTACGAAAATTGGATAAAGCGTTGGGAATCATGTATGATTAAGCGAGGGGATTATGTTGAAAAATAATAAATAAATTTTTCTTATCACATAAGTAGTTTTGATTTTACAGCACAACGGCACGCAATTTTGGTACGTACCTCGTAAATAAGCACATCCACATAATTATAATAAGCAGAAAAAACACCTTACTCATCTGAGCAATACCGATTTTTTTTAACTGTCATTTTACATGTATTTTGAAGTTTGTCTCACGAATCAGCAGACCTTTGATTTCAAATAAACATTTAGCAGTTACAGTAGTGCATTGCAAAACTCAGCAGAGCGTCGCAGACTGACTTCGAGAATATACTTGGTTTACTGCTACTGGATGGCCGGCTGCAACCACTTGCGAGTTACAATATGATGGTTTTTCTCTAAAAATTCCCAATTTATTTTCAATTTAGGACTTTTTTGCACATCTACATGGCAACGGCTTTCATTTAAAAAAAGAATTATCGAAATCGGCCCGGTGGAAGTCTCAAAATAGATGTCGAAAGAAAACGCTTCACGTTTTAAATATATAGAAGATTCGCTATTTAATATCTTCTTTCGCTATATATATCAACAGTCAAACTGACAGTTCTAAAACTAAACCTAGATTTGGAACAGAAATAATATTGTCATCACATTTAAAAACAAAATTGTCAGAAAATCATGCCAATAAATGCTTTCCATGGATTTGCATATAATTAATCAAAAATGCCAAATGAATTTTTCAATCGCCCTTGAATTATAAACAATATAAACGATTTTTGTGTAGGTAAATTAGTATTATATGTAGAGTTGACAGAAAGCAAAATAGAAGATTTTTTTATCCGAAATGCATCCGGAGAAACTACTTTAAGAACAACATTAAAAAAACAACCTTTTCATTATAATGAAAGAGCATTCACTTTTAGATACATAATTAACAGCAAGTATTGCACCTATACTCTGCCAAAAAATATTTTGTAGTGCCCTTTAAGTTATATAAATTATAATATGCTGGTATTTGGGGGGAGGGATCTTTTAGCTGAGTCAACACGATTTTCTGTGCGCCTGTGACTTACGAGTCGATAAACTGAGTGTCAAGAAATCAGCTCCAGATAGACAGCATGGAAAGAAGGATAACTCGGGACAGCAGGTTTGCTAACAGCTTTTACTAACTCAAGTAGGAAGGAAAGTTTAAGATCAGGGTAAGGTTCTCAGGTAGTTCCATTTCTCAGGAAGAGGCTGGTCGTTCCTTACTGATTAGCATTATGCGAAGATGATGGTAAGGTGGATACCGGTTGGAGCTCAGATTTTGAGCTTGAGTCTGGAAAGAACAGGTTAAACCTTGTAATGTGACTTTGCTGAATTCAATCAACTTATAGGACTACTAACGACTCTTCCATGATTATGTTCCAAGGATCTGCGGATGCGGGCCCTGTTTTAAAGATTCCGCCTAGAGCCTGTCCCGCTGAATAAACTTTTGCCACTGGCCAATAGACACCTTAGAGCAGGGGTGGCGAACCTTTATTGATCTACGTGCCATTTTTTCTAAAGAAATGGTTAATGAGGCCATGACGTGCCATCAAATAATGCCAGGTAGAAATAGGCTAAAAATATATATTCCTAGGTACATAACCGAGCTAAAAGGCGGTAGCTGAGGAAGACTAACCTGAAGGTGGCAGACAGCCTGGAGTGCCGTGCAAACAACGAAAGTAGGCCCCAAAATTCCGCAAGAGCGTAGTAAACGTAAGGATTGCAACCATAAACAATTATCCTAACGTTCAATGGGCTTTCGTTGCTTCCAAATTCTCCCTCACAAATGAACCAAGCTATAATTAAGCTGGTGAAGCGCGAAGCCTAGGGGCAACCAACTTATTCAAGCAAAGGCTGGGATGGAAAAGGTCGAGAAATACTACCACACGCAATTCAACTCAGGTTATCAAAATCTCCCAAAATTGGAAAAGGACTACCACAAAAACTATTGGAGTGCAGAGTGGTCTAAATTGATAGCCACATGCATAGCAACAAGATGAAAACGGGGTTGCCTAGCTACGCAGGGAAAATTATTCAATATTTAAAAATAAATGTGAATAGGGCTGCCTAACGATCCAGGGGAGAACTTACAAAATAAATGCTTAAAGTAAAATCCAACTAGTTATTTCAAATACTGCATGTGAACTACAAACTAAGCGTAACAGCGCCCCTCTCGCCGTCCCTCCGCGTCGCCCTCTTTAGCTCACTCCGTAGCTCACTTCCATCCGTTCGATCAGAAATTCGGGCAAAATCTACCTATCTCTGTCGCGCAGTCTGTTGCCGTTCCGGCACAGGTAGCCTTGTTCACAATGAACTTTGTTACTATAACCTCAAATGTAGACGAAAAACTAAATTGTTTCGATGAGGTACCTAAATTCCTTAATTAAGGCCGTGCCCAAATTATTTTGCCGCGTGCCATCAATGGCACGCGTGCCATTGGTTCGCCACCCCTGCCTTAGAGTATCATTTTGAAATGCTTAGCTTATCAATTACATCATGCCTTTAATGAGTCTTTGATGCCGACCAGTCGCGTCTCGAAAACAGGTCCCAGCCTGTCTGAAATTTTCCGAGCTTGAGCGAGCGCCTGCTTTTGTTGCAAATCGTGGTGCAATATTGCAGGTATAGTGAGCTAGCTAGAGACGCAACTGTATGTCGTTTTATCGCTTATTGGCGCGACTGAGCGCCAGCTACTAAACGGGTTCAGACGTTGATTGTTGGATCGTCGCCACGGAATAGCGTGACCTTGAAATGTAATCCGGGGCGGCTTTTCGTTTTTCTATTGTGCAAAGAATTGTAGTAGCTTAAGCTTTTCGCTGTGTCGTGAGCTGAAGCAGCTTTTAGTGGTTTCGAGTTTTCGTGCACCACTCGTCCCTTAAATTAACCTTCATCGGGGCAAACCGAGGTTTGTGCTTCTTGAGAAATTATGCTAGTTGCTGGCTGACTTGTGAATAAAAGTTCTAGTGTGTCAGGGCGTTATGTGGAAGCTATGCTGTTTGGGAACAAATTCAGCTTGCCAATTATTTTCAGACTACTTTCTGATCTTTTTAAACATCACCAAATAACCCCGTCAAGAAAGGAAGCACAGGTATGTTCTTTTACCTTCGCTTAAGTGTATATAATAGATAGCTAACAGTAAACTGGGAGTGTTCGTTTAACCAACTAGAGTTTACAACGTGTGTCCACTACTGGAGAGAATGACACCATCCCCTTGTGTAGAGCAACCCCTATTAAAAGCAACTTCCTTAAAAAATAGTTATTCAGCTGTAACTTAGCTAGTAAGCTGTTTTATCGAAATTCGAACATCTCAGTGTGTGTGTAAACTAAGAAATGTTTATAGGGTTAGTAACAAACTCGCTACTGCTCGATATCAGCAAGCATTAGACTCTCGTCTCCCAATAGTGCGAAAAAGTAAATAATATAAATACATTTTCCTAAAGCTTTTTTTATCATTTTAATCAAAATATTGTGTGGGACGGGTGGGAACAGCAGAATTTCCCACTTGTAACATAAATACTTAGCTATTATCTTGAAAATAAAAGTAATATATTCTTCTTCTTCTTCGTTTTCGACTATTAAAAATATTCCATGTTTCCTTGGCGTTTTCATTTTGTTGATGAGGAAAAGTAGCTCTGAACACATTTCTTGAAAAGCCCCTCATAAGGACTCGATTTTTACAAATATTTTCCAATTTCTTCTGGTTTTTATTCATTTAGTTACGTCTTGTATGCTAGTTTTGTTTCTTTTCTCCCTCTCTGGATCTATTATTCTTCTCTTTCGCCAACATGAATGTTACTCGTAGATGATCTGTCTTTATATTTGTCTCTTCCAATATTTTACTTTGTTTCAGTGATGCAGTTATCGTCCTTCTATCTCATTAAATACCTTTCACAACCTTTCTTTGCCGGGCTCGGTAGCTCAGTGTTAAGTATTCTGACTACTGATCTAAGGGTCGCGAGTTCGATCCTCGGTCCAGGTGAGGTTTTTAAAAATTAAAAATCCGTATGAAAGCCTCTACCGCATGCCATCATTCAGAAGTGATGTAAAGCCGTAGGTTTCATGTTACTACGATGTGTATCACGTAAAAGATTCCTTGCTAAGATTGAAACTTTTTAGTCTCGCCAAATTGTAAGTAGGACTTTGGCTATACGAGTATGACCATAGCAGTTGGTGTCTAAGCTACCTGGTACTCTCCATGCCTACACCTTGTACATAACAAACAAACACCTCTTTTTATTTCTTTCGGACTGCATCATGTACATTTTTGGAAATTCGTTGTCATTTAATTTTGCTAGAAGTAATATAGCACATTATTTATTGCGCCTGACCAATGCAGCAGACAGCTGTTAGCGAAATATTGAAGAAACCTGAAAACCTGAGACGGATAGCTGAAAAATCACGACGGGATCGAATGAGGAACATTAGCAGTAAAAATTGGAATTATCAGCAACTGCATTGCAAACAGAAAGAAGAATGGATTTTTCAGATCCAAAATGGATTAACGTCGACTCGTCGCCAAGGACACGGTATTAAGAGGGAGTGCATGACGTCTCAAGAAGAGATGGAATAACTATTAATTAGCAAATAACAGGCTATAGCCTTTAAAACGGTAGCAGAAGAAGGAACAAACCTATTATACAATTATTGTACTACTCTCCCGGTCTCTTGTGTTTTCTTCTTCAATATACAAACACAAAGCGCTTGATAATAGGTCAGCAGAATACGCAATCAAATAGCTAACGTCCTGAATCGCCTTGCTGAGATGATTTTAATTCTCAAATACCATTTTAATATTTTTTCAATAACAAGTTATGAGCAGTCCATATTCCCAACTTAGCTGAATTTAAGCACAATGTTATGAGCAGAATTAGCGTTTTATTGTGTTCAAACTATTACCCATTACATTTTTTATAACTTCATTTGCCTCCTTCAAAACGAGCCTATACTTTGAAGATAGATCATTATCAGTTTTGGCTTAATTATTATTTCAAGTCCTGGCTTTTGTATTTCATCTATTCTTCTTAATTTCGAATCACTTGGGTTGATTTTTACTTTATCATGTACCTTAATTTTGGATTATTAACTCTTCTTCGTTCCATTAGTACTTGCTCTATAATTTACGTGACTGGGGCTATTTTCAGCACGCTTTCTACGTGACTCATCTTAATTACTCCCACTATGTCAATTTTATTACTTCTGCAGTTCGAAACTAACATGCGCCTTTGTTTGTTTTCACATACTCTATACTTTTCATCTAAAGAACCCATAAGTCCTTCATAATTTTGTTCAACAGTTGTGCAGGAGTCCAATCACAGTTAGGTACAGTTCGAATTTTGTCTGTCTGGATATCACGTTTCAATTGTTCATTTTGAAGACAACTGTTTACTCCACCAATACCGCTTTATAAATTGTAACTTATCCATAATCTCTACTATGTTTCTTCTGTCAGTTTCCTGAACACAAAAAACATGTTTTTGTTCATTGGTCTGTCTGTCTGTCTGCCAGTCTGTCTGTGAACAGAATATCTCAAAAACGAAAAGAGGTATGGCGTTGAAACTTCATATATAAATTTTGTGTATTATGTAGTGAAATGGTATTAAGCCCACAATTTGGCTCTGTTTGCAGTGCAAAATATTTAACCAAGTCAATAAAGCACAAGGTTTGGATATTTTATATAATTGCAATTTGAAACCATAATAAAAGTATTAAATGCATTGGTAATGAGATGCGAGAAGGAGCAATTAGTCGGATAAAGGCACGCAATAGCAAAGCATATTTCAGCGGGTTTCAATTTGGCTTTTGAATAAAGTAATATAATTAAAATGATAGGTTTGTACAATGTAAAGCCAGGCCAAACGAAAGTAATTGACACAAAAGGTTGTTATCAATAAAAGCAAAGGACAGTGAAAATTGTGAGAAATCTGACGGGTAGATGAACATAAGGACAATATAGAAAATTGCAAAGAGCAATCCTGAATGTAGGCAACAGAAGAGAAGCTAGCGACGTGAAAATGGTGGACTCGGATACCAGTGTACTAAAAACAAAGTGCAAAAGAGCAGAGCAGTGAAATTAAAAACGTTTGTGAGTGCAACGGTAAAGAACAATACTAGTTATAAGCAAAATACAATATTTTAGATTTAAGAAAATGTTAGATTTGCAATTTATGTAATCAAACTTTACTCCATTTGTGGTTAATACTATCAAAATTAATTTCCAATTAAAAGTAGAAGAACACCGTAACATAGCAACCTGATGCTGTTTTGTTATAAAAAAAAGAACAATTGAAAATAGAAATTAATGTGGTTTGTCGAAATTGTGCTCCATATTTAACTACTGTTATATGATAATAAACGTGTTTTACCAACTATAAAAAGTGGTCCAATTTATTGCCCAAGTGTCAGCGTACCTGCGGCAATGTTTGTAGCGATTTCCACGACATAAAAGTTAAATTTTCCAATCTCATCTTCGAGTTGTCATCGGCAGCTCGAGCAGCTGAAATTTGCGATCATCGACTATGACCAAAATATGCATCGGATCCCAGAGGTCAGCAATCAAGGACATCATTGGGGTCTGCAAGAACGTCGCTTTCAACATCTGCACCCAGGAGAGCGACTCCAGCGGCAGAAAACCGGGAGCGTCATCTGCGAGCAGCAACGAAGCGAACTTCACGAGGTAGGATCCATCTGTAATTGTAAGAGTTGCCGTTCGGAAAGCTATGTAAATTTGCGATTGAACCTTACTAAAGAGGCCTAGCGCTTTTCCAAAAGTCTAATTACTTCGTGGTTTTCAAAAATCGAACGGCGTCATCCGGTTTTGCAAAAATTGGCGGAGAATCAAGCATCATAAACAAATGAAAGTTAGCGTGGGTCCTAAGTCATCCTAAGAATCAAGGCGAGTTAACTGTTGCCAAGCGGGAATATTTGAAGTATTTACCTGACGCTTTCTTACACTATTTCACGATTTTAAACGTTCAAATACACGCTGTACGCACAAACCATTTTGTGTTTATCTGTCAATTTACGAGGTCGTGAATTATCTACTAAGAACGAGCAAATGAGCTACGTTGAGACAAATAACCTAAAATTTGAGAATATAGTGAATTTCAGAACTCAACCTGAGATAATCAGTTTCTGTGTTTGCCGAGAGCTAGCTTAATAAATATTGCAGTTGGAAAAAATAGAAGGAGGGGTATTTAACCATTTATTTTGAACAGTAATCAATACTCATTTCATTTTAACCATCCTTAAATTAATGACAGGCAAAAAGTTTGAGCACAGTATAAAAATATAATCTGAGAATTGTGTGTATTGGGCATTTGCCCTAATTTTAACTTATATTAATTTTTATACCAAAAGTAAATAATTACAAACAGTTTAGTCATCGCAGTAGATGAGACACCAAGCTTTTGAAGAAAATCGCATAACCGGAAGTAGGTGTTTGCTCGTATGATTTTTCAGTTTTTTTCGATTTTTTCAAAAACGGCTGCATCGATTTTTTCAAACTACATTTTTATTACATTTTTCATGTGTATTGATGTGAGATAGGTGATTTTCCAGTTGAATACTTCTAAAATGTGTTTATTTTGTTTTTTTCTACTTTTTTATTAACCCCTATTTTAAATAGAACAGCCGGTATATTATTAAATTTTTGAATTCAGCTTAAAATTTTAAGGAAAAATTAGCGTCTTCAACTAATGCTCTATTTTGTACAGTTTTTGTAGAATTTGTAATTTTTGAAAATATTTGACAAATGCTTAAAAATTAAAAATAAAATGTTTGGTTAATTATAAGATCACTGTAAAAGGAAGTTTGAGTGTATTACACCAAATTTTTTCTACTTATATTCAAATGAAATAATTTTCTCTCTACTCAATTAGCCTAAAAGTTAATAGTGGAATTTGATAATTAGGCAATGTTTCACTTCCCACAAACTTATGACTGCACAGATGAACAGTGCTCCTACTCGGAACCAAGAAGAAATGTGTAATTACAGTACGAGGCACAGAAAAGACACGTGTAACACGTCGCAATAGACACACATCTGTAGCTTAGCTGTTTTGTTTTGATATGGATAAGGCATCGAGTAAGCTCCGGATATTGTGAGATACAGAAATATAATTACAGAACGTATCATATAACCGAAAATACAATAAGAAAGGCTTCCTCAAAATTGCATATCGAGTGCACAACCACGTCGCTGCAATTTCTATAGGATTCGAGATCAGCAGCGCTTCGTGCAGCACCAGCACGGCGGAGCTTTGGCTTGGGTCTGTAGCAACCCCTTTTCTCGGCAGATAGCTGCGAATGCGGCAGGCGAGAGTTATGGCAGGACCGAAATTAAGATCGGGATCTTCACGGGCCGATTGTTTGTTTTGGTTTTCGATTTGAGAAGTATCGCGAGTATGGAGAGCGCCTTTCGGAAGGTTTTCCGGCGGAGCAGTGTAACTCGAGAAAGTTGTTGTACCGCACGAATGTGGTTCTTCGTCTTCAGATCGGATGCAAACCACTCAGCCTTGCCGGCGGCGATACATCTCCAATCCGGACGGTTATCATCCCGCGCCGCCCCGGGGCTAATGTGGTATCATAGGCTGTAATTAGCCGACTGAGACTACAAGATAATGTACTTCGCCAGCATAAATCTTTCCGTTCTGTCTCTCTTTTTGGTGTCGCGTTTGATTTGGAAGAGCGAGATGGAATTCGTATAACCCTCCGGTGCAGATCCGAGGCTGCCGTTCGCGGAGTCGAGGGGAAATTATTAAATTATATTATAAAAAAGATTCTTGGCTGGTTCGCTGTGCGACTGAGGTTACGCCGGCGTCGCAACCTTCGAGGGAGCCTTTTTAAGAACTGGCGACAGCTTATTCCGAATCACCATTAAATCTGAAAAATTACATTGGGATCGCCCTTTTTCATCCTCCCGTTTACTATTTTAACTGATATTTAAAAGAAAGTTGATAGTGACGTAGATATTGATTTTTACTTATTAAGGAGGTCGTATTATAAACGAGTAGTTCACCGCCAATAAAATATAATATGACTATTCAATTCACCTTTCATCTGTCAAAAAGTGACCAATGAAAATCCAGAATTCTGACGTTTCTTGACCAATCAAAAAAATATCAGTGGATATATCTTCCTAGAAGGTATTCAAGTGACTATTTTAAACAAATGCGATTTTTATTAGAAAAAGTCAACATTAGTGTTCTGTTACTATAGAAATTGCGTAGTTTGTTGCTAGATTTACTGAAAACTAATTTGAAAAGGTAGTTTGGTTCATTAAATAGTCAAGAGTAATACCACAAGTAGTGGATATATTTTTGACAAATATTTTGCCGTTTCCATGTAAATTATTGCGTTTAAATTTCACGAAAGAATATCATATCAAAAATGTCACTCGCCTTCGGCTCGTGACATTTAAATGTGATTTTCTTGAGTGAAATTTGCAATAATTTCTATGGAAATGGCAAAATATTTCTTAAAAATATATCTACTTCGAGTGGTATTTGGAACGACTATTTAATAATATTAATACATAACGACTAACTTCATTAAAAAATAATCCAACAATTAGTATAATTATTCATTCTGCATTAAATTCAGCGGAATACTTCATAAACCCAACATTTTAGAATTTTTGACGAAGGCATCTTTGTATACACAGTTTGTTAATGTTTATTTTTACGTAACCTAGCGACATCACTAAGACAGAACATTGTTGCTAAGCGATATTTCGCAACAAGGCTACTTAGTTTTTGAGTAGCTACATTGTTTTGTGGATATTTTGCATGGTGCCCAATATTCAGTGATATACTGTTCCTATTGGTTGAACAAAGCAAATCTATGTAATATGATTGGCTTATATATTATAGTGTTGAATAGTCCCTCGAATACCATTCTTGGTCAAAGTTAAGTAGATTATTTTTGCGGTGGTATCACTACTCATGTCCATTGTGCTTGGGATTAGGACTCGTGCTAGCGCACTCGTCCTAATCGTACCAAAGCGCAATGGACATTCGTGACACCACCGCAAAAATAGTCGACATAACTTTGACTACTCATGGTATTATAAGTGAATATATCTTCCTAGAAGGTATTCAAGTGACTATTTTAAACAAATGTTCTTTTTATTAGAAAAACTCGATATTAGTGTTCTGTTACTATAGAAATTGCATAGTTTGTTGCTAGATTTACTGAAAACTAATTTGAAAAAGTAGTTTGGTCCATTAAATAGTCTCCCGAATACCATTCTTAGTCAAAGTTAAGTAGAATATTTTTGCGGTGGTATAACTACCTATGTCCATTGCGCCTGGAATTAGGACTCGTGCTATCGCACTCGTCCTAATCGTACCGAAGCGCAATGGACATTCGTGACACCACCGCAAAAATAGTCGACATAACTTTGACTACTCATGGTATAATGCGGCATTCGCTTGAAATGTACAGTGACGCCTATAATTGGCATAACGGCTGTTGGCAGAGTGCAGAATGAAATTTTAAAAAAATAATAAGTGAAAATAACTAATAGATCCTCTGCCTACTACTTTAACATAATCTCATACAATACCTGTAAAAAGATATATAGGGTGACTCATAAGTATAGTTAATGAATTTAGAGGTAGTTAGAGATCATCAAACAGAACAAGTTTTCATAATAAATTATACGCGAAAAATTATTAATAATCCCACAAAAAACTAAACATTTAATTACTTAAAGCGATTTATAGCCACTGGTGTGAATTTTATGAACATAAGTTTGCACAGGTGGTTACGATAAGACCGAATTTAAATGAAATGCAGAAGCAAAAAGCTGTTTGGGCATTTCAATCACATTCGGAACATTAGGTTAGTGTACTCTTTCCTGATTTAGTCAGGGGTTCTCAAAAGTTTGCGCCTGACCCTAATGCGACTTTTTTCCGTAAGTGATTAATTTTTAGCGCAATGCACTTCTACTGAGGTCACCTATATACGTTAAAGACATACTGATGAACCACCCTATATAACTGGTGTATGGATCAGTTGTGACGAAAGATTAAAGGGTTGGTTCTTACCTGTTGGCGAAAGTTATATTTGGCATTTTCCCGGCTGGTAAATATCGGCCTAGATTGACTAACGTCGGGAAGGGTCGGATTCCAACAAAACTGAAAAAAATTATGGGAGAGGGCTCCAGGTCCTCGATGTAGACAATTCCTTGGGTCGGACCTCCCTAAGGTAAGGGATATACCCAGCAAACCAAAATAATAGAGGAACAAACTAGTAACAATATTTATGTAACATTTGGTTCTGTATTGCAACAACGACAGGTAAATATCTGTATATAGGCATAAATAAATAAACACAAAACAATTAGATAAATGGAATAAATACATATGAGGGCGATAACTCACGACACATTAAAAGGGCGCTCCCTGAGCATTTAAAAAAAGTGAGCTGCATAAATATAATTAGTTGTAAAACAATAGCTAACCAGTTGACATCTAATTTTAAGGTTGCCCACTAAGGGATAAGATCAAATAAAAAGAAGCTCCGTGAGGCAGAGGTTTAAGCAAATCTGAACATGTCGGTATAATTCCAGCAAGCAAATAACAAATTCGCATGTATAAATTAGCACATAAATTACCGCGCACCCCCCAAATGGCCTAACAGGTAACCTAGAAACGGTCTCGTGGATAAGTGCCAAACTACAGCGGGACCTGTCGAAAAACACAACTAGAAAGTATTCTTGGTGAGTTCAAACGTCCTACTATAGCTTAATGGCATAACCAAGACCCCAAAATACTGTATTATTAATTCATTATAGGATTCCAACACGCAAGCGACAGGGAGGATGTCACACAGCTGGGGGTAAGTAAATTAGTTCATAAGTTCGCGACCAGCATTTCAAGCGAATGCCGCATTTAAAGCAGGAGCATGCATTATAAACATAGCTAGAACCCTATGTGAAACATAGCTAACAACACAATGGGAGATCCATGCTCTAATCCAGGGCTGTTCAACATGTGACCCGCGGGCCGCATGCGGCCCGCCAGGATATTTTTGCTGCCCGCAGATCGATAGATACTATACTTTCAGAACACATGAATCTAAAATATACATTATAAATTATTGAAAAAGAATATATCATTAGTAAAAGAATTTTCGCTTTATCTGGCAACATTGCGTTAGGAAACAGTTCCACCCACCTTCGATGCAAGGCTTGTCTTATCCGTTGTTTCAGTTTGACAGTTGTCACCAAAGCAAATGGTCCTGTAGCGACCAGACACCTGTTTTTGATTGTTTTTAGTAGTGTTTAGTTCTTCTAGTTGTTAATTAATGATTACTTTGACAGTTCTAACTTATCAACAACTGTCACTTTATCTAGCTTATTTATCTCTATCCGTAAATTACATTAATTGATGCACATTTTTTCATTTGTCGGTATCTAGGAACGGAAAGGAATTAACCTAAAGTGTATAGGAATTTTTTTGTTTAGAATCACCACTAGAACACATGGTGTAAGTTTGTCGGTTACCTCAGAGAACACCCTGTGTATCTCTTTTATGTTTCAATACTTTTTGTAATGTAACCTAAGCTTCTCGAATAAATAAAAATTAGTTCAAATATACGCGTTTTATATTTATTACAAATCACGCTCAAGTCGCATACGACACATTTTATGATGCGGCCCTCATAACCTTCAATTTTTTTACAGTGGTCCTTGGGCCACTTGAAGTTGGACAGCCCTGCGTAATCTATCATACAGTTATGCGGCTAACGAAGCTATTGCCAGAACAAAAAGAACTCTGCTCTAATCTAATAATCACAGTAATGCTGCTAGCACTAAATTCATATTAACAATCACAAAAGCGAGCAGATTCGTTCGAATCGCCTTATTATTTACACACCTAATTTCAAATACGCATAATCCTTGTAGACTTGGGCTGCACGTACCGAAAGCTAGAGGCTGCGGGCGACTCTTTCCGCACCTGGGGGAGACACAGCGAAAGCCCAAAGAGGAGCCATGGGGGCAAGCGAATAAAATGCAGGCAGGTAACGTTCCCAAGCGCTTTCAAGGGATGCAGTGCAAAATATTTCCCAGTACAATTGCGAAGCCCAGGAAAAATTGGCTAAAAATGTACAAATTTCTAGGTAAGCTCCGAGAAGAAGGCCAAAGAAAACTAACCTGGTGC
Source organism: Agriotes lineatus (assembly GCA_940337035.1). Classification (NCBI taxonomy): domain Eukaryota; kingdom Metazoa; phylum Arthropoda; class Insecta; order Coleoptera; family Elateridae; genus Agriotes; species Agriotes lineatus. The sequence goes on along the minus strand of CALNHX010001792.1, from coordinate 180,152 downwards.
TAAAAGTCAGCCAAAAAGTGGTCGTGCAAGTGACAAAAGCTGGCCCCAAAATTCCGCCGAGGCGTAGACGTAAAAATTCTAACAGCAAAGCAATAATTCGAACGTCAAAAGGGTTTCTGTGCTTTTAGATCCAATTGGCTTTGGAAGCACTACGCCGAGGGGCTCACAACTTAATTGCACGAATACTGCAGTGGAAAAGAACGAGAAAATCAAGCACATGCCAGTCAACTCAAGTTATTAAAAACTTCCCAAAATGTGTTTTCGTTTGATAATGTAACTGTAATTTCAGACTGGAAATTTGTAATCACCAGAAGAGAATAGGGTTGCCTACCCAGTCAGGCAAAATGTACTGGATATTTGGGGAAATAAATGCGAATAGTAGAATCTAGTTAATTATTTGAAATATTGCCCGGAAAACTACAAATTAATCGTAACGAAATGCTTAATAATAAAATACAACTGATGAATTTCCACTAATACATGCGAAACTACGAATTAACCGTAACACAGTCCTCTGCAGTCTTAATAGACTTAATAGATGTATGATAAATATTGAATAACGACTCCCTCAGGCTCTGCAAACATCGAAGGAACTCAAATATCTATGGTTACTGAATAGGTTTAATGCTCTTAACCTTTTTTCCGATTATCAGGTTTTAATCGAAAAGAAAACAAAGAAAACAAAAGAAAACAACACCACAATCCACTAAGAATTCATCGAATAATAAAGATAATTTTAATCATGTGTTTTGACAAAAACCGATTTATTGCTCACGTTGTTAAATGTTAACTTAGCTGATATTATCTCTCGAATTGTAGAGTAGAGGATTCTGGTGCAGATTGTAAACCCATCAGGGTAAACATAATCTTTTCCAGTATGCTCGTCTGCTTTTATAAGTTCATGTATTTTATATATTATTACCGTGATTCTTTTAATAGCTGTTGTGTCCCCTCAATTTCTTCAAATTTTTCCTGTAGCCCACCAAAAATCCTTCGTGGCCCTCCGCTGAGTACCACTGGTGTAGAACTCTGCTCCTTCGTTGGCTGAGGTGAGAGTATCGTTCACCTATCGTAGATTATTCATACTTTTTTCACCTATGGGCATGTTGCACAGAGTAATAAGATTTGTGATTTTCGCTCTAGACAAATTCGATGATCTGACACGAATACCTTCCGTATAGTCAAAGATAGACTCAGAAATAGGTCTTGCCTCTTTCCTGTGGTCTTTGATGTGAACGTTACATCTTATGAATGCAGCAACCCACTCGCTTTAGGTAAAACAACATGTGAGCAAATGAAAATGAAATCAAGCTTAGCTTTGAAAATTGAAACATATGTCGAGTATTAATTCACATTATGTTGGATATGGACTATTATAATAATTGTCATATTTGAATTAAAAACATCAGAAGTAATAGACCACATGATTTAATTTTTTTCAAAGCTAATCTTTTTCGTTTAACCTATATCAGAAGAATATCCATGAATTTCAAGATTTTCATATACAGGCGCTTAATGATGATGCCCATGGAAGGACTATTCACAATAAAATTGTGTTCACTTGTTTGAGAGATATCAACAATAATATTGCCATTGTAAACATTACATATTTGTTTCACATCTTCTATTTAAATCCCGCTATTTATCAATAAGCCCTCGTAAATTATTATTATCCACTTTTTTATCAAACACCTACATCGCTTTTTAAAATTATATATTTACCAAAACTCTGCTTTTATAGCATTAGACAATCAATAATTATAAGGGTTCCTATACTATAAAATCCACGTCATCTCTCATCTTATATAATAGAAAAATCCCACCTTTCTTTAGTGTAAGACAATATAGTCACCTGGAGTAATTATAATGAACATCAAGTAGTTGTAAATCCAGTTTTATTACTTAAGTTCAACTATACTAACATAAGCAATAAATGCACAATAGGATAGTACTAGGGAAAGAGAAACCTTAAATTTAAAGGAAGGAAATGTACTCGAAAAGATTTATAACCCATTCATAAAAAATAGATTCTCCCGAATATTCGGCATTGTTCCTCTTGTAATTTTTAATGAAACCAGTCAGGATCATTTTTATTCTGTTCCAAAACACTGAAAAATATATTTAGGATATACTTACAGCCAGAAATTTCGTTCAACTGCAAAACCACAGTGCTTTCTTGTTAGGTCTGCTTGAAAATTTCATTCACCGTTAGCTTTTGAATGCAAGCGGCAGTGAGAACTGCGTAATTCGTCGCGTTGAATTTCTTCTCGTGGCAAGATTTCAGGCGTTGAGAACAGATCAATATTAGTTGGCAAAATACAGCCGAGAACATTAGCTGCGTGTGGTGTGTTACCTGTTCCGTGAGTATAGCCACCTGGAAAGCCTCTTACCTCGCCCTTGTGGCAAATTTAGAACTATTTACAGATATACCTAGCTTTCCAAAGTTCCTGTTCCAAATCTGACATTTCGAATACCTTCTCGTTTCGAGTTTTGGGGAATTAAACCTTGACATACGGTCGACACTGTCCATTCTTCATCGTTCCGCCGATGCAACCCTACAAGGTCTGGTGTCACATCGCCTATAGAACCATGCAAATGTTACCCATCGACATGCCTGGTGCTGTCCATTTTGTTTCCGTTTTCGAGTCATGAGTCACTTGTACGCTCGCAAATCTCGCTCAACTTTGACTGCCAGCAATTCAGTAGACCCGGCCAAGATTTTGCTCAACGGTCGATGTCTGTAATTTCCATGTCTACCGTCGAGATTTCTGCACCAAACTAAGTTATTTCTGATTTATTATCTCGTATTGTATGTGGGCTTACCTTTCAATTATAGATATGTCATATGTACCTAAGCTAAGATCTCTTGTGTGTGTAAGTTACTGTTATGTTGCATGTGTGAGTAAGTCGCATATCGTTAAATAAGTTTTGGGGCATATTCCAATTCCTGGTACAGTAAAGACTTCAAAGTTGTGCACTGTTACCTTCCCAATTTCCAATTCGAAAAGAATATTTTTGTACTATTGTAGAACCAGGTTGTTTCTTGATAGGAGATGGAACTTGTTGGTTGCTATAAGATGTAACGAAGGATAGTCAGGCCTCACCAATTCTTTACAGACAATCTTAGCCTTAGTCTTTCGTTACAAATGAATATACTTCAATCGTTTAAAGTATATTGATTTAAATTAGTAATACAGAGGCTTATATGTATACGATTAAATGTGTGTCGTGTTTTTTAACCTACTATTAACATAAACTAAAAAGCAGGATAGGATGCACTTAATGTAGCGTAATCATATACATTGGTCGCAATATGACCCAGTGCACTTCGCATAACGCAAAGCTTGGCGAAATGCTTCCTGTAGTAATTTGTAACTTGACACAGAAACTCGATGCAAATTGCCGATTATTGTTTACAAACAACTTATCTAGCACGCGTTACGTAGTTCTTGTAGCCTAATTATGCGCACTTTTGTGTTTACACGCTTTCAGTTAGTTTTACACTCTTTTGTTAATCCATGGTCAAACATAAGTTTGAACATACACCTATGTATTAATGCTGTTTTCCCTGTAGGGTTTCTCCTTAAGCAAACACATTCTTATCGCGAACAGGGAGAAATTTTTTAGGCAATGTTTTAACATCTTTAGTGGATCCTAAATTTACTGTATGATTTTATTTTGCAAGGTGCAGTGCAGTTTCGCGTACCTTAAAATCAAGTAAGGTATTTCCGAAATTAGGAAACCAAGTAGGTCCAAATCTCGAAGCTGAGAACAGCACCATATTTTCTCTTGCAGAAAAGATTTGCCACGGTAAAATCCTTACCTCATCACTTGCATCCAAAACACCACAGTGACACTCTAAAATAACAGGAATTCATCCCTGTATCTTTGTATCTTTCGAGGTACAATTACTTTGAATATTGCAGGCGAGCCTTCTTTTCTTTCAGTTTACGACCCACTCCCATCCCGCTGAGCTACTGAGCAACCTTTAAGCTTTTTACATGCTGCAAATGGATATTGACATCTCTTCGATTAGTTGTAGCTTCGCCTTTCTACCACTAAATGAACATTCTCCATAACTACAACTCTACATAGAAAGCACCATCAGCATTTTGTTATTAACAGGCAGTTATCCCTAGCAAAAGGGCTGACAACATGGGTTCGTTTTAATTGTAGTATCTCAAACACGTTTGTCTAATTTGGAGATTCGTGCAAAATTGATGTTATATGGCATTCTTTTATTAATCTTGAGCATCCAATTTCCTTTCTCTGAAAAGCTACAGCGAAATAAAGTATTATTATAAAGAAAGTTATGCCGTTAACTTTGAATGAGAAAATGTTAAATGCTCCTGTATAACTTTTGAACATTTTGATTGGTACACCTAGATTGCTCCTTTATCATTGATTTCATTAATATTACATATACATTTCAAAAATGCAAGTTCAATAGTCAATATATTTAGAGTGTTTAGAATTTAATTTGTCCAGAAGTTTAATAATTTCTAAAGTTAATATTCTAGGTAACCTGCTCTTTGCTTGTTTAGAAACTATTTGTGTATTTATAAAAATACGAATCTTCTTCAGCTGGGACTGTTATCAAAGTTTTAGTGAACATCGCTCTAAGAAAAGCAGCCGGTGGCAAAGGGCTTCGTTATTTTTATAATTAATAATGACTCAAAAGCAACAACAATCGTATTAAGAATTATTGAAGCAAAAAATCTGGCTGAAAGCGTCCGAAACTTCTTAATTGGGAAAATCTCCGGAGCTTATTTTTAAATCTTCTTTGCTTTCTAATATTTACACAGGCCGCTGTCGGATGTCGTCCTGAGCGCGACTCGCCATATTTAATTATCCGGGACGTGTGATGCTTTAATCATTATAAGTAGGTACCTAGCAAAAACGAGTTTCCAACTTTATTTGTTTTCTTGCGCGCGTCTGAGTGAGCGCCGCTAGATTATCTTGATTAATGGCAAATATTTTGACAAATATCGCGCCGAGTATAAGAACGGAGTTTTAGATGAGAAATAACCGAGCTATTGGCTCCTGCTCCGGCACCGATACCTTGTTATTCTGGCAGATTGGAGACCAGGAGCCCGAGCTCATCGAAAGCTCCTCGAAAGCTCGCCCGAAAGCTGGGCTTCTTCGCGAGCAATTAAGCCTCCCCCCCCCCCCCCTGCGACGTATGAAGACACAATCATATGTTAACCACTTCAGTGGAGTAGTCATTAACCGCGACGGAAATTCAATATGAGGGCATAGAAGCACCGCAACCCTTCAAACAAACGTACGCCGCCTTCGGAAACTGTCACATATTATCCTCGAGTACACTTCACTTGCATTTTAAACTAAAACTCTAATGACACTTTTTAATTAAAGTTCTTCTATTTGTTAGATGATGCAACTTTTTACTAATTTTTAAGTTTTGACAAAAACTGAACCCTAATTTGCTTCCATCAAGAATGCCTGACTAACTTTATCGATGTACCTTTAGATGTTCATTGTTTTAAATCAGTAAAAACATTATTTAAAAGTCAATTGAAAATTAGAAAAGCACGTGCTTTTCTTCCACTAGATTGAGATCCGGTGAACGCACTGACCACAGAGAGTAACAACATCTGCTTATACTAGGATGGTCGTGCTAAGAACAGATCTTTTGCTGTGGACGTGCTACATCTTACATGAGATGTTTTCAATATCATAGTAATGTAATCTAAGAATAATACAATTCCGCAGATGTTAAGATGCCGTTCTCCGATAAGAGCCACCTTCCCGACTTTTGTTTAAAAATTAGGGTACTATTCATAATTAAATGCCGTGTAAACTCACACCACGTGGTAACATTTACTTATATAAGTCATTGTTAAGTTACCGAATGCGAATGATTTTCAACAAATTAAAGTTTCATAACTAATCTGCTTACAACCAATTTTAACTGCTTTCTATTTTTGTATCCGTACTTCAAATTCGGATAATCCGTGAAAAATTAAAATAGGGATAGCTTAACCGACCTGCTATCTCGTACGAAACATGGAAAAAATCTGGTGTGATACACGCACACAACTTCCTTTTACAGTGATCTTATAATTAGCCAAAAATTTGATTTTTAATTTTTAAGTACAGGGTCCGGCAACGAAGCGGGGGTGGAAGATATTTCTAAAAGTATGAGAGTTACATGAATATTGTGTAAATAAAAGTTGTAGGTACGAAAGTGGTGCACACATCACTAAAATATTTTTAATTATACAGGGTGTCGCGAATCAAACTTGCTTTTTTTTAATGGAATGCCCCATATTTGAGTAGCTCAAGAGTTTTGTATTGAAATACTCACCATTTTTATATAAAGTTGTATGGGTTTAACGTCATCTATTTTGGAAATATTAACGATTTTATGCAAAAAATGCTGAACTTCAGGCGGCTGCTGTAACCAACCGAAAACAATTGAATGTAGGAAAACGTTACCAAGAAATGTAATAAAAATGTAAAGTTTAAAGAAATCGTTAGAGCCGTTTTTGAAAAAAATCGAAAAAAGACTGAAAAATCACAAAAGTAAGCACTATACTTCCGGTTATGCGATTTTCTTCAAAAGCTTGCTGTCGCATCTAGATAGTACACGAAACTTATATATGAAGTTACAACGCCATACCTCTTTTCATTTTTGAGGTATTCTGTTCACAAACACACAGACACAGACAGACAGACAGACCAATGAACCAAAACATGTTGTTTGGGTTCAGGGGACTCTAAAACGTGAAGATCTGTTCAAAACTCAATTTTGGATTTTTGGGATGAATTCAATAGATACTTTCCTTATAGTAAAAGGAAGTAAAAATGGCGGGCAAACTTTATCATCTGTATTTATGAATCTGTGCATTTTTAAGAGGTTTTAAATTTTAACTTCAGATTCGGATAGAAGATAAAAAAGTAGAATAGGAATGTCTGCAACAACAACCTCCTATGTCGTCAGAAACACAGACACAATGGCGAATAAATATTTTTTTCGACGACTGACATCGAAAGTAGATTTTTCTCACTGTCATTTGACAACAGAAAGTTGACATTTGCCGCTGAGCGTGCGTTTTCATCTTTTTGCCGCTCGCCGAGCGTTTTGGGTTTCCGCGTTAACAAAATAGGTAGCCACGTCCGAATGTTTCCTTGACAACGCCCGTCATTTGTGGAAATAATCGCGTCACGTGTCATATAGACTGCGCGAGTATTGTTAACTTGATTGTCAATAAATTTTTGCGATAAAACGAAATTTGATATTTTCCTTTAATAATATGCTCAGTCGTCGAAAAAATAGTATGTATATTTCGAGCTAAAAGTGCGCTTGCCGCTTTTGCATGATTGCTGGTTTCGGCTTTGCCTCAACCAGCAATATTCATGCGCAAGCGGCAAGAATGCACTTTCAGCTCTTAACATACAATATACTATTTTAGCCTGAAATGCTGTCTAGGAGTTTGGCAATGCTATGCTTAGCATATTCAACTGATTGAGCCAATGTGGTAATACAGAAGCTCTTTGCATCAGAGTAAGTCAGAGGTGAACTAGAAATGTCAAGTGGTAAATAAATAAAAGCACAGGTAAATATTAACATTAATTTAAATTATGTAATCGTAGCTTGTTAGTTCTTGATTGTAATGTTTAAATTAGAAGTACTTAAATAAATTAATGCAACTCAAATGTTGTTTTTTACAGCTATTAAAGGAAGATAAACGTAACAGTATACCTATATTTATTTATACAGGTGATCAAAAGAGCCTTTTGGGAAAAAAGGTTTTACGATGAGAACATTATCTGCAGTCAATATCTAAGAGCACTTGTTTAAGAAAATAGAACATTAAAATGTTTCAACCGCTATAACAAATAATAAACAAATGAATTTAACCGCCACAATTAAGATAAATATAGAATGGTAAAGTACGTGATATGTTGAAATCCAAAAAAGGCAACACACAAATAAAACTGGCGCGTCTTGCTTCGTTGAATCCAACGGCTTGCTGTCTTGAGCGCGACCAAATGATCTAGTTGCTTGAGTTAACAGCTACTGTTGCTAAAAAATCTAGAAGATTTGATATAATTGTATGTTCAATAAATAAAAATCTTACCTGATTATGAAAGATTGAATTAAATTATGTGTACATCAATTTGAATGTCTCTATAATAGCAAAGGCTCATGAATTAATTTGAGGCTATATTGATATCGAATTTCAGTGGTATGTATATAACTTAATACTATTTAGCATTTTCATGGGGTCAATTTTTATAGAGACCCAACCTGTTGACATAGTTTTGCATGTTCCCAGAGCTAGTAATTATAATAAAGATTTTATGATTAAATTACTAAAAAGGGCATAATACCTGGCTCATTAATTAAATAATAAGTAAAGGGCTAAATTTATGAGTAGCTGATAAAATTATACAAGAATAAAAATTTATTTATATTTTATTATTACAAATTAATAACAATTAATAATATAGCCCGTTGTTCATTACAATATAAAGAGCGTTACTTCATCAAAGAAATATCCCGGAGTTATATTCATCAACTGTAAAAAGGAGTCGTTTTGATATTGTCGAACTGGGCATTTTTTTAATCACAAATGCCTTGGCAGCTTGCATACCAATTTAAAGAACAATTGCTACATTATTAATTTCATTAACTGTCAGTCTGTGTTGTCGCGGAGTGCTAACTTATCAAAAGAAATAAAATCGCATACCGAGTTGCCATGACATTTCTTACAGAACGCTCTATACATGCGGATATGCATAATATAAAAACGACTCCTTACATTTATAGTAAATAAAGCTTTTCGTGACAATAATAATTTACTATGCCACACTTACACCGAAAAGTACAGCTTTTCCTAACTCATGTGAATCCTGAAAATGTATATGTTTATCAAATTATAGTATTTATCTACAAAGACAAGACGGTAGTATCTTGAAATTCGAAATGAACTCAGAACGAGAATGATAATAGTCCATCTCAAGCGCTATCACTAACTTAAAAACACCGATAGTTCTGGAATTACATAGTAAAATGAATAACACATAGTGCAATTGTTTTTGTAGATGGTGTATGAGCCAGTAATAAGCTCTGCTCTTTGAAAATATCCATTTATAGAATTGTAGCAAAATAATGACATCAAGTTGATGTTTCGTACATTTATACTATACCAAAGTGCGAGAAAATTTCGGCAAACTGCGGGCGAGCCTTTTCGTTTGGCAGCAATTTGGGCGTAAATAAATATCTCGCACGCAGCACGTAAATGGTAAATAAGGCAGCTCGTACTCCCAGGAAACTTCATCTAACACCGCCTTTCTTAGGGATGGCCATAGAGCTAATAATAGGCCCCCTTAATCTTGTTCCTTCGTCCTGTCAAGGATAATCATAATGGCGTTAGACGAATGAGTCCGTCGTGGTTAATCGTCAGTGACTTACTAATTACCAGCATAGACAATGGAAGAAGGGAAGAAGATATCGGAAATCTGAGGGACGACACCTGTTTTTGCGGCCATACTTTATGCCTCATAATTATTGCTCGCGGAAGCGCCCGGTTTTGTTAAATTAATTTCGACAGATTTGGACATGAAAAGATGCGGTTTTTGCGCGGGGAAAGCGACCACCCTTCGATTCAACAGATAATAAAAAGATGTAAGCTTGAGGGGCTTGTACAAGTAGTGCAGTTGGATAAGAGCGTATTTATATTCTTTCTTACTATAGTTCCACTTTAATGCTTACCTTAAATGGTGCATTTATGTATTTTATCCGCAAACGTCACAAAAGTGACAACTTATTTGTCTTTATTGACAAGGTAAAAGTGTCACTTTATCTGCCTAAGCAGATAAAATAGCAACTTTTTCGTACTTTATCTGCCTAAGCACACAAAATCGTTGCTCTCTTTCTTTCTTTCTATGTTTGTTCGCTATCTCCTCCGAAGATACTGTACCGATTAAATTGTATGATGGCTTAAAATTTTGCTAATTTTTAGACTTAGATCGTAGGCCGGTTTTTATTTTCAAAAAGAGTACGAAAAAGTTTTAATTTAAATAAACCTTTAAGTGTGACAACTGCTGTGGCCGTGTGCTATTAGCTCGGGTGATTCAGTATGTTCATATATCATTACAGTAGCGCGTTATTTGAACAACAGAGGTTGGCGCAGGGGTACAATGCTCGCCTGACACGTGGGTGGACTGGGTTCGATTCCCGGCAGATGCATTCTTTTTTTTAAATTTATATTAATGAAATTTACCTGAATACGTTTGCGGATAAAATAGTATATGTTACTCGGAGTAAAAGTGACTTTATGTGGCTTAGCTGAATTATTTGCCTCACTAACGTTCGGCTAAATAAACTTCAGCTTCGCCACATAAAGTATCACTTTTACTCCTAATAACATAATCTACTATTATAACGTCTAAACTTATAAAACATTATATTTTAATTTATTTTTGTTATCTTATGCCCGAAGGGCATATTTCTTGGGATGCGGAAAGTTCGTTCCCCACATTTCGTTCCCCACATTTCGTACCCCACATTTCGTTCCCGGGATATTTCGTCTCCCCACATCTCGTACCCGGAAACTTCATTCCCGAGCGAGCTCAATTTGCCTCCTAGAATACAGGATGTTGAAAAACGAGTGCAGCGATCGGAATACAGTTAGATAATGAAAGATATTTTAATTAATGTATTTATTATAATAAACTTATAAAAACAAAATAAATTGTATGTATTAAAAATTACGGTTTAATCTAAGTATCTTCCTTATATCTTGTATACGGCTATAATTTCTTATTCTAAACAACTTTTCTTAGTAATATTTTGCTGTATTATGAACAATAAGTCAAGAAAAAAAAATAGTGTTTGCTTAACTGTCAAGGCAGACTTGTTTTTGAGAAACTGAAAATATTCTTAAAAATCTCTACAAACCAAGCAGGAATTTTAATTCCTATAACATTTTTATGTAAAGCTAAAAATAAAATTTAATTCCCTCTTGTAAACTCAATCCAGGGACATACTGTTCTTATAGGTTTATTATAATAAATAAATTAATTAAAATATCTTTGATTTTTCTAACTGCATTTCGATCGCTGCACCCGTTGTTCAACACCTAGTAATCTAGAAGACAAATTGAGCTCGATCGGGAACGAAATGTGGGGTACGAAATGTGGGGAACGAAATGTGGGGAACGAACTTTTCGCAAACCATATTTCTTATGTTAAAAATGTCATGCAAACTCAATAATTGCGAAATTTGTATAATGCTTTTATTAAATGGGTGGCGGTGAACTCGTAACAAAATTTAAGACTTAGGCTCATCAACCGACCAACTGGTAACCGAAAAAAGTCAGGTAATTTTGAATGTACCTTTACGACACCGGTGAACTCGTAACTCGACTACCTGATGCCTACTTACATGCCATTTGCGATTATCGGCAGAAATCCCTGTGCTCTTTGCTTTCACAGGGATTTTCACTCAAATTCATTATAAAATGCAATATCTGCGGACGCAACATCAAAGTAAGTTTCATCATAATATTTGGATGTGTTAGCAATTTAAAATGTCTAGCGGATTCAGATAACTATTATATGGACGGCACTTTTAAATATTGTTCTAAATTCTTTTATCAACTATTTACTGTTCACTGCATTCGAAATGGCCATTACACTCCCTTAATTTTTTGTCTACTGTCAAATAAGCATTATTGCAGTTATTGCAAAGCTTAACATAGTATTGTACGTATCCTTTCGAAAATTAACATATCCCTGCGCCCTTCTTTAATTGTAGTTGATTTCGAGAGCGCTATTCATAAAGCGGTGAATATTGTTTGGCCTTCAGCAAACATTTTCGGTTGTAGATTCCACTTAGCACCAGCGTGGTACAGAAAAATCCAAAATTTGGGCTTAGTTAATGCATATACTCGTACACCATGGTTGCAACATCTTTTTGGTTTACCCTTCCTCGATCCGGAACAAGTTGGTGACTGTTTTGTAAACCATTATGGCTGATATTCCTTTATCTTCTTCTTTTTCCAAGCTAGTAGATTATCTAGTAGATATCTACATTAGTGAAGATGCCATCTTTCCACCTTCTTTATGGGCTTCCAACTCTTCTCATCTATACCTTACCACCAATCCATGTGAATCTTTTCATTCCCATTTTTCTGATTCTTTTTATCATACCCACCCTAATATTAACATCTTTCTTGCTACTCTCGTACGTTTTCAAACTTCCGTTTACATAAAAATTCAAAGTATTACAAATAGAAAGAAAGCTGTGCGTCGAGCAGAAATGTTTGTACAACAAGAACTGCACGAATTAGAGTCGGATAGTATTAGTCAATACGAGTTTGTTAAATCAGTTGCGCATAGGTATAAGGTGTAAATAATTTTAATTTGTGAATGACGCTTATAATTTTAATAATTCAACATAGGATAGCGCAAATTTTATATTTAAGTACTTAAATAGGGCATTGTCATGTATTGTTAAGAATAGTAATAAAATCGTGCTAAAGTTATTTGTTTAAAATTTTATTTATGTGTTTCTTTTAGGTATAAAATAAGTGATCGTGTTTTAGAGCTATATAGAGCTTTAAGAAGTATATTCAGTCATGTAGGTAATTCTTAGAAATTCCAGTTGGCCAATCGCTGATTACGAGATAACCGGTCGCCGAAGGTACCTCGGTTACGAGTTGGCCTATTGTGTGAATTGCTAAATTAAATCCCGGATTAAAAAGTTACGAGTTGGCCCGTGCCCTATTAAATAAATACGTCTAATAAAGATACTGAAAAAACAATAGTAGAAGAACGAAAGACAAAAATGCATCTTCTGCAGCATGAGGAAATAAGATATTAAGATTAAATTAAAAATCAAACTAGTTTACATTCAACAGCGTGAAAGGCAGTGTTAAAGAAGCAGCAACGAAAGCCCTGAAAAAAAGGTAAGATGGATGGGAAAAGTACAAATGCACAATTAGAGAGCAGGATAAAGAAAGTGATAAGCTCCATCTAAAAACAGTAACGCTACCGGCCAGGAGGTATTGCAGAACTTATTAAATATGGGACTCTATTCTGTTCAATATAATAGAGGATATTAAAGAGTTGTTAATGGAGAAGAGATCCTCGGGAAATGGAAGAACGGAAATAAGAATAAATGTTACAACTGCAAGGGAATAAGCGTCATGGCAACTATGGGAAGAGTATGCGGAAAAGCAATGAGAAATAAAATTGAAACTTATTTACAATATAAGCAGGCGAAGAGCAAGCTGGATACACAACAACTAAATACAAAAAGAAGGCAAAAACAAATCTATCGACTTTGATTTCAGAGACCTAATAAAAGCATATGACAACGTATAGATAAGTACGTTATGTTTGGCCATGAAAGAGATGGAAATACCTACGCAACACAGTCACACAACATAGTCCATATTGAAACTGAAAAAAAACAATTTTCAAACGTCAAAGGTTTAGTACAGGGGGAACCGGATATCACCAACCATGTTCAAAATACATCTCGAGAATGCACTGATTACCAGAAAGTAGGTCAAGGTTGCACCTGTTTTCTGGGCCTGGTTCTTCCTTTTGCCTTGAGAGGTAACTAAGCCCATAGCATCGCTATCCGATCTGCAGCACCTTGAATAACGCCAGGTCAGGTTTTTTTTGTTTTACTGTTCTATCTCAGCATGGAATTGTAGTACTTCAGCTATGAAAATCGCTAAAACTCCCATGCGTATTGTATCTAAATCATCAGATGCTTATAATTATTCAGGAAAGACACTGCTGCGCTAGCAGTAATATTAAAATAACAAAGTCCTAGCAATAGCTCGTTAAACCTTATTTGATATTTTCAAGCGTGAAACTTATAATTCATGTGTTTATAGTCAACGACCATTGCAACCTGTTACTAGATTCACAAATTAATTAATTTTGAAGTTCATTCGAAATGAGCAATTGTTTGTTACTATTTAATGTGAGCCTATGGCGTTAAGCCAAGACATTTGTTTTTTTACAAAACGTTAATTTTAGGTAATCATGATTGCGCTTTGTCATCTAAGGGTCTTTGTGATAAACATCACCTCCGCGAAAAAGTACAGGAATATACATTTTTAAAGTGCTTGAGCATATTTCTTTAAATAGGGTTATTTACGCCTCTGATATTCTGCAGCAACGTATATAGATTAAACATTAAAAACAGTTCTTTGAAATTAAACCATAGCTAACCACGAAATGTAAATAAAGAGACTTGCAAACTATGTATAAGATGTTTACACAATGAAGAAAAGGTTGTTCCATCTCTTGAAATAACAAAACAACGAAAATGTTTGAAACCATTTCTGACTTTCCGAATAGTTGCTTTCCTTTAATCGAACTTATACTCGTTGCGCTTTTCAAAGTTCCTGCAGCAGGTACATTCTTTGTGACATCCTGTATATTCAGCTACGTTACATTAGTTGCCTTATTTCCAACAGAAGTAAATTCTCGACGACTTTTTCGGCAAAATTACTTATTTTTGACAGGCCGTGGCTGCCCATAAAAATTTAATCAGTGTTTGCCATCGGCTTTCGGCTCGTGTTGAAAGAAAACTAATACATCATCAAGAAAGGTGGGCATAATCAAGATTAGCAATAACATCCCCGAAAGTTTTACTGCTGATTACTGATTGGAGGCCGTAAAGTGGTGCCTCCTGAAACGAACTAATGGAGTAAACAAGTTGTGCCTTCAGATTTTTTTGTAAACCTTAATGTTTGCCGAAGGTCCAATGCATAAGATCAAATGCGTACATTTATTAACTACAATGGAAGACATACAAAATATTTTGTTTAAACATGAAACGTCGCCGTTCAGAGCCTCCAAACGACAGTTTCGAAGCGTAAAAATTGAGTTCATAACAAATAGTTCTAGCCATATTCTTTTGCAACATTATTGTTATTTTTAAATGGAAATCATATGAAAGCTGAATATTATAGCCATATTGCAATCAGTATTAGAAAATGAGAGCTCTATAGCCAATGGGACAATGCAATTATCGTACACTGGCGAAGTTTTCCCAATAAGAATTTAACCGAGTTCTGTAATTACATAATTATAATTATTATAATTTTCTGCGACTGCTTAGGATAGTGTTGAATTTTGTATTTAAGTTCGTATTATTTAAGAAGTATTGTTATTCAATATGATATCGTGTTTAATACTGCGTTACTAAGTAGTCCCTAAGAAGGGCTTATAAACAAATTTAGCACTAAAAATTAGCAATCTTAATACCTTTTCCTTTAAAAGTGCTTACACGTAACAGAAACATGAAAAAAATTAAGTTGATTATTAAGGTCCAAAAATACCGTGATGACAAAAACAGTGTTATGCTAATTTTAAGGGCGCTGAATAACTATGACACACAATCTTAAATACAAAAAATGCGTTGATTACACTATAACTATAACTATAAAAGATTAACTTCAGAGTATTTGTTAGGTCAGTTTAAGATTTGACCTCGTCACTGACTTTTAATGCACGCTAATCCAAGCTACCGCAAATTTACTTCAAGCAGAAAGGTCGTGCCTAGGTAACTGTTATCGTTCCATGAATGTAATTATTGTTTGTGAAAGTCTTGCAATCCAATTTCCTTAAGTGCAAATTACTCATCTGAAATTTCGATCTTGTCTTATATGCGTTCTGCGAAAGTTCATATCGATGGAATATATATCCTTAAATTGCCGTTCTCCATTTTTTATTCGACAAGTCGTCACAGCCCTGAAAGATGTTACGTCATATCTCATGCAGAACAACGTCAATTCGCCCCGTCGATAATCTTGAAGCTACCCATTTTAGTTTCAGTTTGTAGATTTTCTTCCTTTTTAATGTTCTAACTAATCTGTCATTGTTTAAAAGTTGGATGACCTTTGGATTACAGCAAATCATTTAATCTCATTAGCAACATCCACGATTCCAAGGTCACGATAGATGTTACTGTTACGTATGTAGCATGACGTATTCACAATGTTTGAGTACTTTATTCTTGAGCATCAGCTGATTTGTCTTCCATAGAGCCAAACAGATTTTAGAAGCTGGTTATAAATCATAATTTAGTTATATATGGACAACTTATGATTTCGTTCCAGGTGCCAATACAGTTTTTTATATTTCACATGTACCTTCTAACGCAGTCTCGTGTCTAGAATCATTAACAGTATTTTCATACAGAACAACATTGCCATTGATTGATATCGAAAACTGTTGCCTTATGTTTTGGCGGGGGTTGATTTTGGTTCGTTTAAATTTTATTCTCCACTTTTTTGTGCAATTATTAATTTGGTTACACGCTTGTTGCAATTCTTCTGATTCTTCTTGTTTGCTTGAAAAAGTGGAAAAGATGGCGGAGGACGCCAAAAAAGAACAGCAGCCGACACCTACCTACGCGAACATAGCGAGTAGGATAAATGCACCGGGAATGGCGAAAAGCAAACTCAAGAAAACAACAAAAATAGTAATTGAGCCTAACGAAGACAACCAGAAGGACCGAACCAGCGAAGACACTGACAACAAGATCCTACAAATTATCAACCCAAAGAAGCATGCACTAAAAATTGACCGCATTATAAAATCCAAAAACAGGGGAATAGGAATTGAGTCACCCGACAACGACAGTATTAGCAAAGTGCTGCTAAGCAAAACTATACAAAACGCTGGATTCAAGGCGAGAAAACAAGAAAAATTCAATCCAAGAATGGAAATTTACGGCAGTCCCGTCGGACTGACAGCAGGAGACATCACAGAGGCAATTATAAAACAGAATACAAGCGAAACGGACAGCATCACGGAAGAAGAAGTAAAGCCGGTAAAGCTGACTCCCAAAGTAAGAAATATCCTGGCAAGGAATGAAAAAGTATACATAGACACCTACAGGCTTAACGTGAAAGACTATATAAACGTCAAGCTCTACTATAAATGCCACAGATTTGAACACCTGTCCAAAGAATGTACGGAGGAAGAGGAAACCTGTGAAATGTGCGCAGGTAACCACGAAGCAAACAAGTGCAAACTAACAGAAAACGACAGCTTTAAGTGCATAAACTGCACAAGAGCAAAATTAGAGAAAGCAGAATGCAATCACCCAGCAGACAGCAAGCTATGTCCACAATACAAAAGGCACCTGACAACTCTAATAAGAAACACAAACTATGAATAATAACACAAACTTGAAGATAAACATAGGGCAAATAAACCTGCAAAACTGCAGAGCTGCAACTCTAGAGATTAATAAGATTGCTCTAAAGCACGGATTTGATGTAATCTTAGTGCAAGAACCATATACAAGATTAAATGGTAGAACAAATTCCAGGACTATGCAAACTAAAGAGAATACACAAACAGACAAATGAGAGATTCTACTCGGCAATAATAATATGCAACCCAGACTTGGACATACTCAAAAATGAAATCAGCACAGACCAACACGTAGCCACTGCCACCATCTCACCCAGAAACAGGGAATACAGAATAGTGAGCATCTATGGTCCCCCAAGCCAGGAATTGGAAGAACACCTTAACAAGCTAGAAGAAGCCATCAGAACAGCACAGCTGCTGATAATAGGAGGGGATTTCAACGCCAAAGATCCACTATGGCACGCTAACGTGTCAGATGATAGAGGCGCGGAAGTAATCGACTTTGCAAATGCAAACAACCTGCACGTAATAAACGAGCCACACCAACCATACACCTTCCATACAATAAATGGGAAAAGTAACATCAACATAACGCTAACAAATACCGCAACTCTAAACAAAGTAATGAAATGGAAGGTGCATGAAAACGAGACAGTAAGCGACCGCAATCTAATCACATTTCAACTAGAAACAGAAACGCCAAGAAGGAACGAAGTAAACGAAGAGAGGCCAAGGTACAACCTGACTGACATAAACACGGAGGAGCTCAGGGTGAAAACTGCAATTTTGATGAATGAGCTGGAGAGAGAGCTTTGGAGACCTACGGAACAACATGTAGACGAAAGAATAGAAAGGCTAACAACGGGCATTAAAAACATATGCAGAACAACATTAACGAAGAGAAAGCGCTTCCAAAATAAGCCATCATGGTGGACAAGCAAAATAGAACAAAAACGAAAAGAAACCCTAGCCGTAAGGAAGAGCGCGCAGAAGGCAAGAACACCTAAGGACAGAAGAGAACACCACACAAAATACACAGAAAAGAAAGATCAGTACAGAAGAAAAATCCTAAATACCAGAATTAAAGACTGGAACAACTTCGTCAGAAACGACCTAAGCGAAGATCCGCGGGGCACCACGTACAAGTTGGCCGCAGAGAAAATACGAATGAAAGATATAAGAGCTACACTCAACACGTAGGACGGACACACAGACACAATGGAAGAGACGCTAGCGTACATGTTGCAAATACTGTTTCCAGAAGACCAGGAAGAAGAAGAGGAAGACGAGCACGCAGAAACAAGAAGACAGGCCCTTCTGGCAACAGGAAACGAAGAAGAAGACTCGGAAGTTACAGAGAAAGACGTTATCAAGGCGGCAATGCACATCGAAGTCAAGAAAGCGCCAGGTTGGGACCAAATCCATGGCAAAATAATCAATATCACCATTAGAGAGACTGCCAACTACCTCGCAAGAATATTAAATGACTGCATGATGTTAAAATACTTCCCGGAGAAGTGGAAGTGGAAAACCTGGTGACTATACTCAAAGGCGCAAATAAAGACCCAGCAGACCCAAGTCCTGGAGACCGATAACTCTCCTACCAGAGTACGCAAAACTTTGTGAAAAAGTAATAAAAGAAAAAAATAACACTACATACGCCGGAAAAAGACCTACACCACAACGGGCAATACGGCTTCAGGAAGGGACGGAGGACCGAGCATGCCATCCAGGAGGTGCTCGACAAGGTTAAAAACTCAAACAGTAAGCACATCACAGGCATCTTCATAGATATCAGTGGGGTGTTCGACAACATTTGGTGGCCATCAACCATAAACAGACTACATCATCTACAACTCCCGCACAAGATCGTGGGAATAGTTAAAAGTTATCTATCGAACAGGAAAACCACGCTAAATTCCCGTACGAAGGAAGCAACCATCATTCCGAGTAAGGGGTGTCCACAGGGTTCCATTCTGGGACCCATGTTATGGAACATAGCAGTAGACGCGCTTCTAGAAGGGCAAGAAGAAGAAAAGATCGTGGCAAATGCTGACGACATCGTAATCCTCGTTGAGGGAAACTTCAAATTGGGACAAAGCAATTTCAAAATGGGAATAAACAATTTCAAAATGAAATAAACAATTTCAATTTGAGAATAAACAACTTCAAATTGGGACTAATCATCTTGAAATTGAGAAAAGCTTTTTGTTAACCGTAGTCTTTGCAAAATGACAATTACATGGTTGTGACAGGATAGAACACCAGCAACAACTAACAATAATTAGTTCCGTCCTGTGACAACCATATAATTGTCAGTTTCCAAAGACTACCGTTAACAAAAAGCTTTTCTCAATTTGAAGTTGATTAGTCCCAATTTGAAGTTGTTTATTCTCAAATTGAAATTGTTTATTTCATTTTGAAATTGTGTTTTCCTATTTTGAAATTGATTAGTCCCAATTTGAAGTTGAAAAGGTATAGAAAGAAACGCCAGAAACGCAACGAATAAACTAGAAAGATGGGCAAAAAGTCGAAAGCTAACGATATCAGAAACCAAAACGGTATACATGACTATGAAGGGAACATTAAAAAGATCACCCACCATCAAAATAAATGGGAAAAATGTAAGCAGGGTCACAACCACAAAATACTTAGGAATCCACCTGGACCAAAAATTAAAATTTGACAATCACGTTAAAGAAATAACAATCAAGGCCGCAAAGAAAATCTCCATCCTAAGGATCTACACCCACAAGAAGTGGGTCAAAATCAGAAACTCAGTCAGAACAATATATAACCACGCCATAATACCAATGTTAACATATGGAATAAAAATATGGGGACACAGACTAACGCAAGTCAGAAACAAACGACGATTAAGAACCGTGTATAGGAGGGCAGCACAGGTAATCGCGGGAGAACCTCCGCTGCATCTAATAGCAACAGAGGAATATGTCAAAAGATGCCTCAAAACCAACCAAACCACCAATCTAAACGGCAGGTTAATAGACAGAGGAAACTACGAAAACAATAACGCGCTCCAAAAAGCCATAAGGGAAGACCGGCATGATGGATTGGGATGAATCCACAGCAGGGGAGAACACGTACCTCTTATTCCCGAGGGCAGATTCACTTACGGGCACAGAAATAAATATTAACAAAAGAACAATAAACATACTAACGGGACATGGAGAAACAAACGAGCACAAGCACCGGATAGGAAAAAGGGAAAACCCACCCTGAAGTAGGTGCCAGGACACAAGGACAATCCAGGACACCGCATCCTAAGCTGACCAGAGTACCAGGAAGAGAGAACACCTACGAAGCCTAACGCAAGAATGGCCAATAGATCTACACAAATTGGGACAACTAGCAATCGAATACGAAACAATCCAAAATGCGCTGGACCAATTCATAGAGGAGGACAATCGGAGACTGAAAATCCTAACACAACCAAACTGAAGACGCAACAATCATATTACAAGACCGCTAAAATAATATGTAATGTAATAGTAATTTTTATTATACCTGCATCAGAATCGCCACGCCTGAGCGTGCGAATACAGGCGATTAAAGCTCGCCGAGCTTTAAAGGTTGTCAAGGAAACGACTGAATGCAACAACGGACATGGACGCGACAAAAACGTAAATAATTCTCGTAACTATAGTAGCAATATTATGATGCCCTCTCGATTTATCACGACAAAAATTATTTCTAAGTTTTTAGTGCGTAATTTATTTCCAGTATTGGAGGTATTATAAAAAATAGCGTAAAGTATTCGTGGATAACTGGTCTTTAAAACACTTGCTCTATTTCGAGCACTCCGGCTACGCCGTCGTGCTCGAAAACTCGCGCGTGTATTAAAGACCTTGTCATCCACTCATATTTTAATATACTATTTTGTATTAAGTGCGCGAAATGAGTGTTTTTTTTATGGTGCGTGAGAATGTCAATTTTCGCCGAGACCGTTAGGTCGAGGCAGAAAAGTCATTCAAACGCGCCATAAACACACGAATTTTGCCACGAAATACAAACAACGTTTTTTCTACAGCCGTCAAAAAAGAATAAAAGATTCTCTGCAACAAAATCATACGTATATAGCAAATAAGTAGAGTAATATTATTATGTACGTAACGTTTTATATGTGTTGTAACTAAGGAAATGGTGTTTGTAATAATAAATTTAAAATCTAGTGCGTAATTTTTTTTATTTACGATCTAGTGTGTGAAACGCAATTTCACGAACACTTACTGAAACGTTAATGTCACTTTTATGTGTCAGTTGTAGAATAGATATTTATGCATCAAAAGAGATATGAATATGTTTTTTCCCTGAGGTTGACATGTGTTACAGACCGAGGGTCTCTGCCAGTCACCTATGACTTCAATTCAATGATTTTTTTCACTATTTGGTTCTTCAGCGTATGTGTCAAGCCTTCGTGCCGAACTTTGTCCAAATTTTGGGCGATGTCTAGCACTTTCTTGATTATAACTATAATATGATGCTTACTTATAAATACGAAATGAATTAATTCCTTCTTTTCAATTTTTGGTTTGATCTGCAACAGAGATATAGGATATAGGTCTGTAGGATTTCACTTCGCTGGATGGTTTACCCGGTCTTGTTTTAAAATTTCACTGGCGATAAATCGAACCCCAGAGCTTCTTTAGGTTGTAGATTAGTTTTAATCACATTAGCTACACGACGGCAAAAGATGCCCAAAAAAGTAAATAATCAACATTTTTCTAAATCCAAACATTGTAATGTCATTATAATCGTTGCCTAGTTTTGTTCAATTTTCATGCATTTTCTGTCATACCCCTGAATGGCGTCTCGAGTTCATCAGATATTCGAACTATATACATCTCCAGAGCTTGATGGTGATGGTGCCATCGGAGCTATCAGCCTCTCGGAAAATTGAAAGAAGAAACCCAGTGCGTTTGCTTGTTTAATTCAGATGCCTCAGAATCGCAGAAATTTAATAAGAGGTTTACCAAAATTAATCCAATGCATTTAAAATCTGCCAACTTTTACTATTCATTTAATGTTCGTAATATTCCTTCTTTGGTAACGCAATACTTTAAAATTCATGTATAGTTAAACAACCGTGCTTGCTAATGAATCGAAGTAATTATTTTGCGGAGGTATTTCAGCGGCTTTAACACACCGCGTCTCAGGCCATATTCTTACGTATGGAATGAAGCGCCCTGAGCTGAATATTGGGTTCACATACTGTGGTTTGTTAAACTTTTGGGGTAATATACGGGTCAGATAATTGCCATGGCGTCGAGCGAGTTTTTTTTAGCGAAGCCTTAATTATGTGTATGTATAAATGCCCTTCGTTGTCTGAAGGCCTCTTTAATAAGTAATTCCAGTCGAGGGATAGCTCTTTGATTGAAAAACATTTCTCGATTTTGGCCTGAAAATTTTAATGTGAATTATTATTTATCGAACATGTTCTAAGCAAGATTTTCCAAAAAATAGCTACCTCCAGTTTATTCGATAAAACTTATAGCTTTCGGGATGTAACCTATGATAAATTGCTAGATTCTGTCAAAAATCATAACTTGATACAAATTATACATGAAAAATAGACACCTTGTACACTGCTAATATATTTTTTATTGAATTTCACGGAATTGATTTTTTCCAGAAATTACTATTTAATAATAATAATAGCTTTCCTAAAATCTTATAATTTTTACATAAATTGTTCCATTTGCTTGACTAACGTGATCGAAAACAGCTAATTGAACTGAAAGGGCATTTTCAGTCTGTACGTTCTGAAGGTAACTTTATCGCGCATCACGAGCAGCGGTAACAATTGGAAGGGTATCGGAATAATAGACATTGTAACTGCAGCGGATTATTGTCAGATGACTATTGTAAGTTAGTAGCGAGGTGCGAAATAATTAGCGCCGCCAAAACGATTCACAGCGATCCATGTAACGAGACGCGTATTGAAAGCAAATATTTTAACAACTAGCTCTTCGTTAAGCCCCACAATGGCACTCCACACTGCCGGCAACCTAATTATGAAAATTTGACAAGAACACGTTGCCGGCTAACGATAATTGATGACGGCAAGCGTTCTTTTCACGCCGAGCGCTATGTGCGGATCAATTTAATAAATCCCAACAATAATTAAGGCGTAAACTTCATCCTCAAACTATTAACAAAGCCGAAATTAGTAGGAGACGAATAAAACAGCCGTTCGCTCCGCGATACATTCGCAACACATTAAGTTACGTACGTATTAAGCATTAAGAGCTTACTCCATTATTCTATTCGCAATTAAGAGCACGTTTTGTTCAATTTATTTGGCCGATTTTGATGCTACGTACGCCCCCCACTCAAACGAATAAACTTGAGCACTGACGCTCCCGAGAGACAAATTTGTCTTAGTTTCAGACTTTAAAAAATGTCGAGATATTCCGGCCAAGTCGGCGTTCAACAATTGCCAGCCAAAAGTTCCAATTCTGAAATTTTTATTAAATTTTTGGCGGAGGCGGAGTCCCCTGCATTTCTAGAATTTTATTCGAACCGGAAACGATAAGCCGGAGCCGCTGCTCCACTTTACGTGTAATCTCCAGAACAAACATTTACCACCTTCCATTTTGAAATGAGATTAAAGACGCGATTTCTAATCATCCACGTCTGCTTCGGTTAATTCCTTGGTTGCACTAAACGCTGCGTGAAAGATACGAACCAAAGGTGTTTACCCGCACGGATTTCCTTAACTTTGCTATCAAACTTTGCAATACTTCAGTTCTCATCATCGAGCTTCCAGCTCCTGCGAATAAATTCTCCTCCAAGTTAAACATCTCTGATGTTTAATGTTGGAACGCGAGCATGTGAGGAGCCTTATCTGCGCCGGTGCGTTGTTTTTAAATTCGAGCTCTTGTAAAAAGCTGTTGAGCAGAAAACTGCAAAATTTTCCATCATGATGCTTGAACTTCTAAATCAATAAAATTATTTCAATATTACGTCAACTAAAGCTATTATTTCCATTTCCACTTAAGAAAATTGTTGAAAACTAGTACTTAATAGAATTTTATCGATTAAATTTAACAAAATTATAATCAGAAGTAATACTTCAATACTTTGATATTATCGGGTTATATGTCGATATTGTTGTATTGACGTAACTGAATATCGTCTCCATGGAAACAACATATGAATCGACAAAAGTTGATTATTGCGTTGCTTAGTGGAGTTACTATAATATAATCGATTTTGGATTATCGAAATTATATAAGATAACTTAACTAAATCCAGCCTTCTGAATGGTTGATTTGGTTCCGAAAAAATAATCAGTAGTAATACTATAAGTACTTAGACATTATCGGGTTATATGTCGATAACTTGTTGCACAATAATAAAAGAGTGTCCATTTGACAGTTTAAATAATCTGGCCGCGAAGCGGGAGGATTATTCTGTCAAACTGGCACGATTTGTTATTGTGCAGGAAGTTTGAGATGCATAACCTGTTCGAAGTACACATTGTATTCGATTTAATTTTTTTTCCCGCTGCTGATCATGTAAGTCAGTGATACAGCCTTAGTAACAAAACGTGTAAGTCGGCGATTATATTTGTTTGCTGCTTTTTCTTGACAACGGAACTTAATACTATTATTAAGTTCCTGGGATAATAAAATAAGCAAAGCAAGATGCAGATTTAGACGTTTTGTTTCTAAATTGCAAGTGTTTATGTGACATGTGACACTCATAGGTAACACGACTCACGAAAATTAAGGGTGACAGGTGACAAACCAAACGATTTTTTCAAAAATCTAGAAAAATTTTGATATGTCAGCGGGAAAAATATAATAAGATAACTCGGAATGTATCGCCTATTAACATTTTCGGCAGACAACAAGCCGCGACTTCGTCTTGGCTTGTACTTGTCTACCTCAAATGTTAATAGGTCCTTACATTCCTTGTGACTTAAATAGCTATTTAGTTAATTTCAATATTAGGAACAAATATAGTATATTAATTTACAAGGGATGTAGGTAAGATTTACACTACCGAGGACCGCAGCAAGGTGCGAGTTAGTGTAAATCTTCCTACATCCTGTGTAAAGTACATATTTTTTCACTACCAATATTTTCTTATGTAAAATTATTACATTTTCTAAATTATAGTAGCCTATTTCGGGAGCATGGAACGTTGGTATAGTGCAGTGAGCTGCTTTGTGAGCTTTGTGATTGCATACTCATTGAGAATGGATAATAGTACGAGCGATAATGATTTTCTTCATGTTAACCAAATAACAGATATGGCATCTTGTCAGTTATAATAAATGCGGGATGTAAATAATTTACTTCTTTAGGAAAGTGAGTAGATTGTCATGGCAACCGTAACAATTTTTGTAAATGTTTCCTACATCCCTCAAATCTGACAGTGTAAGGATCACTTACAAAGAAGGTAGTGAAAACATATTTTTTTCTATAGCATATGTTAAACTTAAAGTGTGCTTTTATCAACTCAAAACAAAAGGTCAAGTTTTACTTTAACAGCAAGGGTAGATAAAGTAGCGCTTTAACATTAAAGATAGATAAAGTAATTGAATTTTCTAACTTTTGTTTAAATTAAATATGACAGCTTCGTATTATCGTGGCAACCCAATCTAGCTACTAAAATTTTGAAATGTGATTGACTCTCCTTATTTTCTTTTGAAAGCGTTAAAGTTGTTGCTATAGACAAAAATATTGTATTATACACGACGATAAAGTTATTTCTATCCACTCTTGAATCATTAACTCGTCGATAAAATTTAACTTTATCGTCTTGTATAATAAATTACTATTATTGAGAGCTCGACTTGATTGTATTGGCCCAACCGAATGTCGTCTTCTTCGAAACAACATACAAGTTGACAAAAGTAGTTTATTCCGTTGCCTACTGAAGTTACTCTAGTATAATCGCTTTTGTATTACCGAAATTATACAAGATAACTTAACTAAATCGGACTTTCTGATTGGTTGATATCCATACGAAAAAAATATTCAACTTAATAACACTACTGTTTATAGATAGAAAGCGTATACTAATTCAAAGCTATTAGTTAGAATTGCTTTATACATTTCACGTATAATTTTAAAGTAGTTGCAAAATAGCGGAATAATAAATTGACAAATACAGAAAAACAAAAGTAAAAAAATATTAAACGTCAAAAGAATTCAGTTATCACTATTACAAAAAAGGGCATACTAAAAGAAAAATAAATCATACATAAATCATTGAAAATTGTTGGCTTTTCTCTTACCTTTAGCTCGACCTTCTGTATTTTACTTCAAAAATTGTTCGCCATAAAAGTGTGCTTGGGGCCCGTCACTAGCTACAGTGAAGACGGCGTGTATCCTTTGGTAATGAAATGTCCAAATTATCTGGGCGCCAACAAGTTTTATTACTCCCAAGTACACTTATATAGATGAAAGAAAACTTACAGATATATAATAGCTAGGGTACAATTAAGGGGTTATAAATTCTTACTTTTTGAGAATATGTGAAATATCTGGTAATCGCTAAGCTTGTGGAATCGAAGAATAGCCTCTCAGGAGTTTAATCAGCATGCATCACCGTTCAAGAGGATGATCTGCTCTTTTAACTCCTACTCTGACAGTCGCTAAACGTCAGCTGTCATTTGGCCGCAAGCAATCGCACGACTCTCTCTCCATAATGAAATTCTTATGAAGAGATGTTCAAACTAATACGTTTCCGTCGTCCCGAACTTGTTGCCTACAATAACAAGTAAAAACTATGCAGCGAATTCCGTGGTTCCCTAATCAGTCGACGACTTGGAACTACTTTTTCATTGGAAAATGGTACCCTCTCTCAAAATCTACCTCAAGCGCGCTTCGTTAGTATCCATATACTATTAACGAAGAACGAAAAATCCCAAGTTTACCACATTTTTACCACGAAACTCTTAATGCACAGCTAAGTTTTTCTCATGTCAGCGATTCGAAAACAAAAACCTATTATTCTTTTTCTACCCTCTTTTCTTTCTTGAAAACCTTTGCAACTCGGATATGTTTGGTACACAGACGGCTCCAGGATGGCGGGGGAATCTGGTGCTGGCATCTACGGCTGTAGGCCGAGGGTCAAACTCACCGTTGCCCTAGGAAAATATGCCACTGTATTCCAGGCGGAGGTATTTGCCATCCTAACCTGTTCTCAGGAGAACCTTCAAAGATGTTATTCCAATCTGCATATTTACATCTGCACAGACAGTCAGACAGTACTAAGAGCATTGAGTTCACTCAGAATCAACTCCAGGTTGGTTCTGGAATGTTGCCAGACACTGAACAAACTCGGTACAAAAAACTGGGTGAAACTACTATGGGTACCAGGCCATAGTGAAATAGAGGGTAACGAAGAAGCTGATGCTCTAGCCAGAAGGGGTTCTCAAGAGCCACTAATCGGCTCTGAGCCGGCTTTAAGAATTTCCAACACCTTTACTCTCCTGTCAATGAGCAGGAAAAACATTAGGATCGCGACTGGTTTACTAGCAGAACACGGTCACCTACAGAAGCACTTATTTACAATTGGAATAGTAAATGATGCCACCTGCAGGAAGTGCCAGTTGGAGGAAGAAACCTCAATTCATGTTCTGTGTCAATGTGTAGCTCTCCTAACACTGAGACATAAACATTTTGGAGCAGGCCTGGTGGAACCCCAGGGGATAAGGGACGTTCCTATGGGTAGGATTCTTTCCTTCACGTTGGAAACCGGCCTCTTCGAACGAGACCCATAACAAATTAGTTGGGAGCACAATGGACCAATAGATCTCAGTGCAGCTTACAACAAACCCCACCAGAAGAAGAAAAAGAAGAATTCGGATATTAATTTTTATACGCTTCGACTGCGTTTTTCTAATTGATCGTCTATTTACAGCCATATATAACGTTAGTTACTACAATAGGCTTTGAACAAGTAAAAAATCTGGCGTGATACACTCACACAACTTCCTTTTACAGTGATCTTATAATTAGCCAAAAATTAGTTTTTAAATTTTTAAGCATTTGTCAAAAATTTTCAAAAATTACAAATTCTACAGATACGGTACAAAGTGAAGCGTTCGTTGAAGAGACAAATTTTCTCTAGAATTTTAAGCTAAATTCAAAAATGTAATAATATACCGGGTGTTCTATTTAAAATAGGAGTTAATAAAAGAAATAGAAAAAAAAATAAAAGAAACCCATTTTAGAAGAATTCAACTGAAAAATCACCTATTTCCCACCAATACACGTTAGAAATGTAATAAAAATGTGAAGTTTGAAAAAAATCGTTAGAGCCGTTTTTGAAAAAACACCTACTTCCGGTTATGAGATTTTCTTCAAAAGCTTGCTGTCGCATCTACATAGTACACAAAACTTATATATGAAGTTTCAACGCCAATCCTCTTTTTGTTTTTGAGATATTCTGTTCACAGACAGACAGACCAATGAAAAAATATGGTTTTTTTATTCAGGGGACTCTAAAACGTGAAGATCTGTTGAAAACTCAATTTCGAATTGTTGGGGTGAATCCAATACTTCCTTTATTGTAAAAGGAAGTAAAAACTGGTCAATTAGAGTTCCGACATGTATGAAAATGAATTAATAATCTTTCATTCTTTTCAGCTAATTGAAAAATCACATCCACTTATTAATTGTTTTTCCCTGCTATATTAGCTTCAAGTGTTAATAACTGCAGCGAGTTTCATTTTAGACAAATGTGTCACTACCAGAAAGCAGTAGTCACATTGGACAACATCAAAAGCCTTCAGTCTATTAAATTGAAAACTTCTTGGGGTCTATAATAATTAACGAGATTTAAATAGCAACAGCTTTTCCATTCGTTTTTGAATATATCTGCTTGATAATTAAATACGATCAGTAGTTTCTAACCCTTCATTACATGGAACTTTCTTTAAATTTATTTAGAAATTATTGAACGGTGTGCCTCAAGACTCTGTGCTTGGAGCACTACTGTATAATTTATGTAGGTACCATAAAATTCTGTGAATTTGTTAAACATAGCACAACTACCCTGACGACACTCATTTCTACCAACCGATTTTATCCACGCGTGGGAAAAATGGCTAGCGACTTGAACAAATTACAACATACTCTACTATTAAATCCATGTAATTATTGTGTCATGCTTGGCAGAAACGTCGACTGTGTAGATGTGAAACCAATAGTTTATATTACAATGAATACATACATACACCACTCAAAGATCAAAAACTTGGGCCTGCTCAAAAAGATTAGGGGACCACTGCTAAAACTGCTCATATTATTAAAAGAGATATATATTTCAGAGTTGTATTGTATATATTAGGGATGTTCCGAATACTCGTATTCGTATTCGTATTCGCGAGTTTTCGCTATATTTTCAATATTTGTATTCGTAATCGTATTCGCCAAAATTAACACGAATATTATACGAGTATTTGACATTAAAATTATAGAAATATAGATAAGAATTTTAATAAAAATATAAAACAGGTATTCATACATTAAATAAAACATTTTTTTAAAATATTAACCATTCTATAACATTAAATAAAAAACAAAACTATTTTCCATACTATTTCTAAAATTTTGCAGCGCGTACAAAAACGATGTTGATGTTGATATTATTCACTCAAGGTCATGTATTCGTATTCGTATTCGTATTCGCGAATATTCATAAGAGTATTTGTATTCGGTATTCGTATTCGCGAATACGAATTTTTTTATATTCGGAACATCCCTAGTATATATCTATTAGATTAGAGTTGTAGCAGTACAAATCCACCTTTATTGGGTAACCGTGTCCTAAAATTCTTCATTTTATGACGGTTGAATGTATTCAGCTACATTACTCAAATAAATAATAATTAATCATGCTTTCCGACTTGATAAATCCAGTAAAAATTATGACAATTAAATGTAGCTATGATACTTAAGGTCACTGATACGTCACGTCGTTAAATGAGGCACCTTAACGAAGTTGAAATTGCAAAAGCGATTGCTTTGGTAGCAGATGATAGAAGTTTTCGTTACGTTGCAAGAGTTGTGGGTGCAAGCAATTCTGTCATTTTGAAGTTGTGGCATTAGTTGTCAGGAGACTGGAAATCTATGTTTGTTTGTTTGTTAATGTTTGTTTGTTAATGGACAAGGTCAGAAGAGCTAGTCAAAATCCGAAACAAAAAACAATCTTTTGTCAAGACCCTTATGTTGTCGATTCTGATCTACGTAGACGCATTTAAACTGCGAGAGATCTAAAAAATTAACTCCGAAGGGTTACTGAAATCCAAATGTTTGATAAAACTACAAGAAACATGTTGCGGTAATATAATTTGATATCCAGGAGACTAGTTTGCAAACCGTGTTTAACTCTGCAGTATAGAAGATCTCGATTAATATTCGCTTTAGAACATGTGAATTGAGATATGAACCAGGGGTCCTTTGTCCTCTTTTATGATGAGTCGAGATTTCGTCTTATGAGTTGTCATGGACGAGTTAGTGGGTGGGCTCTTCTTGAGGTGCGTTATTCTGAAGGGAATGTCCAGATCACCAACAAGATGGAGGTGGATGCGTCATGGTCTGGGCAGGAACTATTCTACACAGCAGAACTAACCTCGTGGTCGTCCAGGGAAGGTTAGATGATGCGAGATACATATATGAAATCCTTGCAGAGCATGTGGTACTTCTTGCCATAGGTATGGACTCTGGATTCCCATTCCAGCAGAATAAAAGCTAGGCCATGAAAGAGAACTCCAATAATGGACTGACCTGCCCTTAGTCACGACTTAAACCCTATTGAACCCCTCTGGATCAGTTTGATCGAAGGCTCAAGGCACGTCTGCGACCCCATAAATTACTGTTATAGTAATAGTTAACAGCAGCGCTTCTAGAAGAATGGGACGATATTCCGCAGAAAGATATACGGAAACTCAATCTAAGTATAACCAGAAGATGTCAGCCGGTCATCTTAAACCGCGGAGGCCTCACGCGTTAATAGTTGCCTTTAAATACACATAAGCCAATATTTGTTGCTATATTATTGTAATTAGTTTTTTTAAATTATTATTATTGTTTTCTTCTATAGTTCAGGCCTTGTTCAGGGCTTGTTAATTTGTTACGTTATTGTTGTATTTTGATTAAAATAACCCCACAGTATTTCAATTAGTTACTATTATGCCTTTATATTATTAAAGTTTACTATTTCCGTGATTTTAAATAATGGTCCGATAACACAGGCCTGCAAATTGAAATTTTTTGATTTTTTTTTTCACCGTAATGGGTGAATCGTATGTATTTTGGTGCGCTGAGTCCAAATATGACCTCAGTTTTTCTCCAGCACGTAGGGATTTTCCGCAAAATGAAAAAGAAAGTTATGCAAAACCCGCAGTACATATAGGTAAAAATGCATTTTGAAATACAAAAAATATATATTACTAGTGGTTTATTTACATTTTTAAATACAATTTGATAAAAATAATATGTAGTATATACAATAAGGATTTATAATTCTTTATAATATCTACATCTTTTTCCCCAAAACTCCGTTTTGAGCTTTTTCGTTTGTGTGGGATGTCTGGAAGTTCTCTATGAAGCATCCAACAGTAGTCTCCCACCATATTCACATCCCATCGTCCTTGGTACCTCCGTTCCATTTGTTTGATGTCTTGGTGGAACCTCTCGCCCTGCTCTTCACTTACGGCACCAAGGTTTTCTGGGAAATAACTCAAATGGGAGTTCAAAAAGTGAAGTTTCAAGCTCATGGAGCACCCCAAGGTTTTAAAACATTTCAACATTTTATTTACAATTTCTTCATAATCCGGGTCCTTATTGTTCCCCAAAAACTTAGTCACAACTTCTTTAAATGATATCCAAGCCTCTTTCTCAGATTTTTTCATCACCTTTTCAAACTGATTGTCTTTCATTAGTTTCCGAATGTCCGGGCCAACAAAAACACCCTCCTTTAACTTTGCCTCAGACAGTCCCGGGAATTTCTTTTCAAGGTATTTGAACGTTTCGCCATCTTTTGGCAATGCCTTGACAAACTGCTTCATCAGTCCAAGCTTGATGTGAAGTGGGGGTAAAAGCACTTTTTTGGGATCAACCAAAGACTCAAAGTGAACATTTTTTTCTCCAACCTTCAAAGTTCTCGTTGGCCACACTTTTTGGCTCCAGTGCTGTGCTTTTGCCCGGCTATCCCACTCACATAGGAAACAGGGGAATTTCGTATAGCCACCTTGTTGTCCAAGCACCATAGAGATGACTTTGAGATCACCACAGATAGGCCATCCAAACTCCTTATATTTCAATTTATCAAGGATAAAAGCCATGTTGTCATACTTTTCTTTTAGATGCACAGAGTGCCCCACGGGTACAGAAGCGTATTTATTGCCGTTGTGTAGCAAAACTGCTTTTAAACTTCTTTTTGACGAGTCAATAAAAAGCCTCCGTTCATCTGACACATGTTGAATGTTAAACATTGACATCAACTTGGGAACATCAGAACAATATTCAAGTTCGCCATCTTGAGAAAAATTTGACTCAAATTGTTTTTCTCTGCTTCTGTACCAAGAGAATGAAGTTCCAGATCTCAACAAGTTCTTTTCTTGAAGTCTAGAGCCCAGTAATTCAGCAGACTCTTTAGAAAGCCCTAAATCACGAACGAGGTCGTTTAATTCTTCTTGTGAAAACTATTGGGGTCCACAGTCTTCGACTTGAAACTCATCATCCAACTGCTCTGACTCGCTCTCTGATGACTCTGGCAAATCGTCAAAATTGTGTGGGGGCACTGGTACTGGAATACCGGGTCCATGAGGCACAGGCCGAAGTGCAGATTGCATGTTTGGGTAACATATATCTTTTTTATTTTTGGCATTGTACCCTTGTATGTTGCAAGAACAAAAGTAGCAGTCATCGCCGTGGTTTCTCGGCTCTCTCCAAATCATAGGCACCCCAAAACGAAAAGATTTCACGTTTCCTTTAGACCACATGCGAAGTCCTTCAACACAGCCTGAACACACTCCATGAGGGGCCCAAGATTTTTCTTGATCTCCGATCTTCACACCAAAATAGGCAAAGTACACTTTTTTAATAAACTCCGTAATACTTCGAGATTGTTTTTTTAATACAAGTTCGCCACAAATGTAACAGAAACTATCAGGATTATTAACACAAGCTCTTGAAGACATTTTGAAAGACACTTTAAGAATATTTAAATTGAAATGAACAAATCGAAGGACTACGAGGGGTATATATAGGGCAATGGGAAAATCCAGGTTTCATTTGTCAATAATGTTCACCACAATTACGCTAATTACCAGAAAGAATTTCTCCTATTTATTTATGTACTTTTAGTAACAAAAACATTTATTACAGTAACATTGGAATCTGAAAACACCGAAGAAAAGCGATAAACCTTAATTGCATACTATTAAGGTAATGGGTTTCCATGATTCATACGCTGACTAATACTGTTAAATATACTAATTTTTATCATATTTCATAGTTTCTAATATAAAACTATGAAGCCGAATAGGAAAAACAACTTTTTTCGGCATATTCATAAATATACGCCTTAAGGTAGGCAATCCCGCAGAAAAATGCATTTTGCGGAAAATGCTTACGTGCTGGGAAAAAACTGAGGGCATTTCCGAACTCAGCGCACCAAAATACATAAGAATCACCCATTATTTTAAAGAAAAAAATTTGGTCGCAGACCTGTGTAATTGTTTTAAGCAGTATAGTTTTAGATGCAGTACTCATAAGTAAATGCAAAAAAAGACCTCCCAAATCTGAAAATATTGTATCCACATAAATTGTATCTGACTGAGGATGAAAAGAAACTGATGTGTGATGCTGTAGTGCTTTCCCAGTTCATATATTTCCCAGAGATAGACTCAGCTTGCTTAGATTATAATTCTGCTGGAAGACTAACTACAAAGAATTTAAGTGTGGGGATGACCGATTTCTGCATACCCCTGATCAAAAAAGAGGGAAAGCCTAGAGTGGTTTTAGCGAGCGGGCGGAGAAAAATGTCAGTGGTGGATATTACTGTTGGGGGATGATAACACTTTTCTCTTTTCTCCATTGTCTCTCATAACTAGTAATTCATCTCTTCAGACTGCTTGCTTAACCAAGTTTTCAAATACTTGATTATTATTTTCGTCCTTGTGCCTTCCCAATTTCTTGATTCCATTTCCTGCACCATATGTCTTTCATTTCTCTTTTAACAATTTTCTTTCGCTCTTTTCCCTCCTTGCATGTGTTGACTATTTTTTTCATTATTATGTCAGCAATGGAAAGGGCGGCCTCAATCGATGCCAACGATTGCCATCTTTCTCAATGTCCTTAAGATTTTCTGTCTGTGCGTCTCCACTTTCGTCATTTGTCCCCAGACGGGAGCCCCATATAGCAATATAAGGCATACCACTAACCACAAACGTTTGTTTTAGATGCTTTAGGTTATCCTCATGGTGGCTACCATTCTTTCTGTTTCCTGGATGGCGTTGGTTATGTGTGTCTTTATCGTCACATTTCGGGGAGTCAAAGATCCGCAATTACAGTATCGAATCTTTCCTACTTATTTTTCTTTCACCTGTATCTATTTATATATTTTTAGCTTTCTTCCACTGTTTAGAATCACTACCGTAGTTTTGTGATGGGCTACCTGTAATTTGTATATTTTTTTCTTCTTTCTCTTATTATAGGACTGTGGCCTATTTTAACCACAAAGTGGTTCTATGAGCCCTCTTTGCCTTTAGACCGGGTAGGTGACTAACCTTTTTATTTTCAACTCCTTTAATCATCCTTTGCAGGGTCACTGAGACATTGCGCTTTAGCAGCTCTATCGAATTAGCTGCCACGATGATTGCTGTGTCATCCACGTAACATAGCAGTTCTACATTTTCAGGAATTTCTTCCGAGATGGCAGTATTGTAGTACACCTTCCAGATCATAATACTATTGTCTTCCAGGATTATCGCTCTGGTTTCTAGATAACTTGAAATTACTTGAACGAGATATTTTCGTATTTCCGTCATCTCTAGTTCTTTCATTATTACCCATCGACGAAAGTTGAAGGCATTTTTTTTAATGTTTTTCGGTATTAGGAGGAAAAACTTCTTGTGTTGAAACACACGATTTTGGATTTCTACAATTATATCCGTTCTTTGCATCAAGTCTTGCTTACTTTAAAAGTGTATTGGTGTTTATCCTTCTATTTTTTTAAACAGTCTCCTACGTATAAGTCTTTCTAACATTTTCCGGGCTGAATGTAGAAGGGTCTAGAAGACGGATAATCTTATTACCATCTTTTTCGAAAGCACTGCTGCAGCTCTTTTCCAACGCTTTGGAAAGTTTCTTGTTTTTTCGTTAATAATCTCAAGGGATTTTCGCTCTAACGGCGATTTTCATACTTTTTACATTTACTTCATTAGAGCCTGATGCTTTCTTCGGTGCTTTTTTCTTAAGATTCTTTGCTTACGGCTATTTTAGGCGTTGCTCTAAACTTCTCAATTACGATTCTTTAGCCATCGCCCCCTACGTTGTTATATATTTATTTACACAGTTGCTTCCATTTTGTCTCCTTAGATTCCCATATGAGTATCTTCCCCTCTAGAGTTTTTTTGTAGCATAGTCTTTTCTGCTCTTAATTTATGACACCTTCTCTTCTGTTGATATATTTTCTCAGTCCCGCAGTGAACTGTTCTTCTTTTGCTTCCCGTCCCTTTTCTACTAAGGTTTCTCGGCAACCAGCTTGTATCTTTTAAATACACCTTTCTCGGTCCATTTTTTTTTCTACAGAGAATTGTTTCGCAAGTAATTGCTTCAGATTGAATATTCTAATTTTTTCTATTTTCCAGTTGTTGTGGTTGCCGTCTTGATTGTGCTGGAAACTTAATTTCGATGCAGACTGAAGATTTCTTCGTTATGCACCTTCCAATTTGTGTTCATTTCTAATTTTGTTTTTTATAATTTGTCTTTGTATGCTTTTTGGTAAGAATGTACGTACATTTCCGTAAACTGAATTCGAATAAACCGTCTACATATTTGGATAGTATTCGGCTTACCGAATATAAATATGCTAATATGGAAATATGCTACAGAAAAAATCTAAAACAAATAAAGAAGTTATAAATTTCTAAGCAGGTAAAAGTTTTTTTGAAAGACTTGCTTAATAGAAAGAGTTGTTTTGAAGTTATTATAGTATTTCGTGATCTAACCTAACCTAATAGTCGGGAATCTGGCCTCTCAAAAAAACGCTTCTAAAATGATAGGGTGTGCACTAGAAGATATAGTGTTAAAAAAAATGTACACTCTCTGGAATGACCTTGCGGATCTGAATGTGGACGACTCCATTCTTTTTGCGATTGCAAAAAAGCAGAAACAAATATTTTCCGGCATTTTTTTTATTATAAAAAATTGATGAATTTTATGCGTACATCGCATTCGCAAGCTTAGTTTGGAATATTTATCGATGATTTTTAAACCAATGGAAAGCTTATTCTTTCTATATTCAGATGATGTCAAATTAATCACGAAATTATTTTTAACAAATGCTACAGAAATTGTTAAAGCAAAGCGTACCGGGAACGCGCGGTATAAACCTCAGCATTGAGGTATTTTTTAAACGATTGCACATATAGGCATACTACCAGCGTATGAAATGTATAGAAAAGAATGGAGAAATTTTTAGTGAAAGAATTATCTCTATTGCTTTATTATTCTAAAAGATACGATTTATTTTTGTACAGGGTGTTTGCTCAAATGTTGACAGCTTCTAGAACTTTATTATTCCAGATAGAACAAAAATGTTCAGATAAAAATTGTAGGGTATCATCCAAACCGTCCGAATTTGCTACTTAAAGAAACAATTGAGCATCACGGGTGAACTTTTTGACTTCTTGTATACTTTTTTAATGGAACACCCTATATGTTATTTGTTTATTGGATAGCGCTTAAAATTCTCTTTTCAAAAATATATAAGTTGCCTATAATTACTTCACCCATTGTTGAAATATCCGTTATTAAAGAATCAAAATATTACTAATTTACTATATGAAATAAATCACAGTAACCATTAAAAACAAAGTTATCAAATGACATTGCTGGCGGCATGAGGCATGGAACATTTAGTTGTCAATTCGTTTTTAAAATTGTTTTTGGTATTAAGATTGTTGTGCATACTTTTAACATGATTATTAAAGGTGCTTTACCAACTGAATTTTATCAATTTATTCAGGAAATAATCACGCCGAACATCCCGCGTGCATGTAAACTAGCCTGAATAAATTTTTACGATTTTCTGTCAGAATGTTTTGCTCGGAAGAAATATATCTCGTAAATTTTCCGCCCCAGAATCCCTCGTGCTACGCACTCGGGATTCTTGTTGAGCGGCAAATTTACTTGACAAATTTCTTAGCAAAACATTCTGACAGAAAAAGTCAAAATTTAATCGGCTATTTTAATGCACTTGGGATATTACTGTTGATTAAAATCTGTATTCCGGCATCTAGAAGAACAGCCTTCAGCAAACTGCTGTTTCGATTCGATTTTGAGTCATCGGCCACGATCAAGGTGGCCCCTTAATCAGTTTCTTTTGTCTTCGGATAGTTTCCCGCCGACGATTTTCCTCCAAGTTGGGGGCGAGCAGGTTAGCAGGACGCGTCGCGTCCGGGCCCAGATTTTAATTTTAATTAGGACCGTTCCTTTATGTATCAGCTGGATTTGAGGCAATTTCCTCAGCTTCTTGCGCAGTCAGAGAGAGTCACGCTTGGCCGCTTCACGGGCCGAAACAAAGAAGACGGTATTGGACACAATGCAGCTCCTCGCGCTTCCGCTGCATTGTGGCGGTGCGTTAAAGGGTGGATAATGTGCAGGATAAAGGCTTTACTGCGCTGGTTCTACTGTCTTAAGAACGTTCGACTCGGAATTAGGGTAGCCTAGCGGTAAAGAAATTAACAGCGACACGGATGGCTACCCATAAATTATTATGGAAGGGATTTGCAACTTGCAGCTACCCCTATTGCAAAAATATTGCCTCATTTTATTTAGGTGCATAAAAAAATTGCGATATGTCAGCTGCATAGATTTAACTTTAAAACGGCCAATCAGCGATTAATTGTATTACAATTTTAAGATAACAACTCAAATTAATATACTTAAAGCCTTGTCTGTAAACTCTTATTATTATTTTTTTTCTGACGTTCCAATTCATAACCATTTACTTCCAAGCTATTAACTAAAATAATTTAATGTTCTGTCACGTTACTACGATCATATTAATTATCTAGTTGACTCCAATTTTCACCAGTATGTACATTGTGACATTTTATGACCACCGCTTTTCCCCAGTTTATTCGCATACTGTGTCTTTGAATCTTAAATTGAAAATATCAATAAAAAGCATTTCCGACGTCCTTTTGTTAAGGCGTTTGCTGTTCACAAAGGCAACTTCCACATTGCTGATCCAGATAGAAACTTACCTACGAAAATCTGAAAAATTCGTCCTGCATATTTTCATACCTCATTTGATTTACTTCCATTCTAAATTACAATATATCTGCTGCATACATCTAAGAGTTATTGAAGCTTCTCTTTTTTACTTTAAAATGGCCCAAATCTAATTAGCAACTATGTATGTATGTATGTATAATCTGTAACCTCATTTACCTTGCGGTGTAGAGGCTGGTGCTTTATGCGCTGGCATCTGGCGGTACAATGCTCAACTTGCCCCGGATTCGGGATACAAAGTTGGAGCGCGCCTTTGATGTTTGCGCAGCAACCATTGTGTGAGTTGTGTGTTTGGTGATGTGTTGACTTTGTTACTCTATCTCTTAGGTCTGTGGTTCTGAGTAGAGCACCGTTAATTTGGTGCCCAACTGTGAATGGTCTAACTGAACCCGATTCTAATCGCCAAGGATACGGAAAAATTCCGACCCCAGCGGGATTCGAACCGAGGACTTGCTTAATGCAAGCCTGGCGCTTACCCATCTGAGCCACGCAGCTTCTTCTAATTAGCGACTAATTGTAATATAATTGTAAGATAATATCTCGCTTTATCTAAGGGATTTGTATGTAAGCTCTTATTATTATTATTTCATATTTTCATATGTTCCAATTTTTGAGACATAATTTGCAAGCTAGTTACTGAAAATAATATAATTCATTACCACGTAACATCATTGTGTGATAACGTTAACGTCCACTTAATGCTGCTTTTCACCAAGTGTGTGTTTAACCCTATGAAAACATTAAAGTTGCATTTTAAACATATAAAGTACAATTATTTAAAGATATTGGTTAAGACTCGCGTTAAACTACTGAATCCATGTGCGCAGCTCCGCATTCTAGCCGGCATGCTCTCTTTTCACAATACCTTCAGCAGAATTTATTTACAGAACTCATAAACGTTTGTTATTTAAATATTTCTTTGTGCATACTTTTAGTTATTAAGTCACCAGATTACCAGGTTAGCGGGTTCTTTGTTCATTTGTTTGCAATAATGTAAAAATGTGTGTATATAGAGAATATATATTAATCAATACAGAAGTATTCATCTTGGCAAATTTTTTCACTCAACACCACCACAGGGTTTGCTTTCCAAAGCATAAAATTGATCTCTTTGGAGACTCTTCACCAAGAGATTGCTTTCCATGCCATTATTATTTGGTGTCGGACGCTGGTGAACGGCGATGCCCTATTAATAACGTTTACTAAAAAAAAAGTAACTGATACTTGGAACCCAGATCAGTACGTATGGTTCTTCGAGCCGGATTAAGAACAGATAACTTCATATAAACAACTAAGAAACGTTCATCATCTTGGGGCGTCCATCAACTATTACGCGAAGGCAAATTACAATTCCAACCACCATTTCCGGAACAACACCTAATCTTTCTCGCTTAGTCATAAAGTGAGAAAATTCTACCTCGTCGTCAGTACGAGAAAGATACAGTTCCCCGATCATCAGTACCGCCGGGATATTTACCTCCCTTGATATTGGTTCAGTTTCAACTACATCTTCCAAGCGATCATCCATTACAATCCTTCACTATCCAATCTCGAATAATGCAATACGTTAGAACTCATATCAGAGAAGAACCTAGCAAACTTATTCGATATCTTCAAACTACCAAAGCAAATTCTGAAGTAGCTTGGGATATTCTTAAGAAGAGGTACCCAAACAACCGACTACTGCTGTTTTTCAGACTGGTGGACAAAATTTTGGGATTCCCATCTATCTTCAACGAATCCGTCGAGAAGATAAAGCAGGTACACGATGTCACAGCCGAATGTTTTAAAGGAATCGATAACTTAGGCTTCGAAGTACATGGGTTGCTTCATCAAATGAGATGCAGAAACCCACAAATTATATTTAAATAACTTGAGAAGGAAAAGTGCTGTCAAATTTTCTTTTGTATCTGTATCTGAAGATGAAGTGGCTCGCTATATTGGTAATATAAGAAGTAACGCGATAGGTGCAGACGGAATTAATATCAAAATGATGGCTGCGTGTTGTCAGCATATATATAAATATGTTACACATATAATTAGCTTCTGTCTAACAGAAAGCGTTTACCCTGACATTTGGAAGCACGCTATTGTAACTCCGAAACCTAAAACTAGTGATCCGGCAGAATATTCTGATCTTAGACCTATAAGCATTTTACCTACCTTTTCTAAAATTCTCGAGAAAATTATGAATAGTCAAATAATGCACTACCTAAATACAAATAACCTGCTATCAGATATACAATCGGGATTTCGACCTTCTTATAGCTGCACCACTGCACTGATGACCGTTACTGATGATATTCTTAAGGCAAATGATACTGGAAGATTGACAATACTCACCCTATTGGATTATAGCAAAGCATTCGACACGATTAACCAAGATCTGTTGTTTGCAATACTTTAGTACGTAGGTTTTTCTCTAAATGCAATCGATTTATTTAAAAGTTACTTTAATAAAAGAACTCAAAGTGTAAATGTGGACGGTAATCTTTCCTCAGCACGAACCATATTGCAAGGCGTGCCTCAAGGTTCGATTCTCGGCCCACTACTGTATACTTTATATACTTCAAAATTTTCTGAATTTGTTGAACATAGTAAGATGCATATGTATGCTGATGACACGCAGATTTATGGCTCATTTCTACCGTCCGATTTTAACCAGTGAATGACAGACATCTCTAGCGACTTGAATAAAATATTTGATTTGTCAACCAAACATTGTCTACTTTTAAATCCATCGAAATCCTGTGTTCTTCTGTTTGGCAGAAAAGTTGACTGCGAAAATGTAAAATCTTTAGTTCAAATTACAATCAATGGGTCAGTAATACCACTAAAAGAAAATGCCAAAAACTTGGGCCTTGTTTTGGACAATAGTTTTAGATACAGGACTCATATAAGCAAATGTATACAAAAAGCATAACTGAATTTGAAGCTACTGTATCCACATAGATTGTATCTAACTAAAGATCAAAAGAAATTGCTGTGTGATGCTCTAGTGCTCTCTCAGTTCTCATATTGCTCAGAGATATACTCACCTTGCTTAGATTATGATTCAGCTGAAAGGGTAAAGAGAGTTCAAAACGCTTGCCTAAGATGTATTTATTGTATTCGAAAATTTGATCATATTTCACACTAATTAATAGAACAGACGCCTACTACATACAGCTTCATTATATAATAAAATAATTATTAATAAAAAACCGCCTTACCTATATAATTTATGTATTTATTTAATTCGCACTCATCCAACAATCGTTAGGCCAATTATAGGCGTCGCTGTGCAGTTATGAGGACTTCCAACCCCACTAACGACTCTCATGATGTTGTTATGACCGCCGGGACCAACTTTTTTCCGTGATAGCCGTACCACGAGGCGCCGAGAGATGCAGCCGTGGAACTCCCATCCAAGTTCTGACCAGAGAGAGCGTTGCTTAACTCTGCTGAGCGAACGTGGACGCTTGTTCAAGCTACACCACCCAGGACCTATAATAAGATAACATTCCGAACGGATGTACATAATTTAAACTTAAGACACAAGGGTCTTATTACACCGCCACAGCATAAAACTGGTCTTTTTCAACGTTCATTTCAATATAACATCAGCAATATATACAATGAAATACCATATCCGTTAAAAGAATTATCTACTACTTCCTTTAGAAAACATTACTTTAAATATTTTTTAGAAAAGAATTAGTAACATGGTACCTGCTAATATAATACAGCTAGTTGTTCGTATTCATATGGCTTTGCTAAGTAACATTTTATTTAGATTTTAGTGTAATTTTTCTTAGTTAATGTAGACATTAGTTGTATATAACTGGTCATCTATAATTTCAAGGTTTAGTTGAAAAACAGTTTAACTGAACTGCACCTTGTGATTGTGGTGTGAATAATCTATATATATTAAATATTTTATTTATATGAGCAATCATTAAAAAATCAATAGTATATTGTATGTTAAGAGCTGAAAGTTCATTCTTGCCGAGCATAGCCGAAACCAGCAATCAAGGATAAACGGCAAGAGCACTTTTAGCTTGAAATATACATACTATTTTGTCGACGACTGAACATATTATTAAGACGAAAATAATCATATTATTTCAGTTTATTACAAATATTAATAAATTTATAATTATTAGCATAGTGTACGACATGTTCCGCGATCATTTAAACAAATGACGAGCATTGTGAAGGAAACATCCTGGCGTGGCTAACTATTTTGCTCAAGCGGAAACCCAAAATGCTCGGCGAGCGGCAAAGTGATGAAAACGCTCTCTCAGCGGTGAATGTCAACTTTCTATTGTCAAATGCCGCAAAAAACCTACTTTCGTTGGCAGTCGTCGAAAAAATAAATAATTCATGAATCAAACCAGTCGTACAACAGCACCACATCATTAGCTTTTGCATAGAGATTCAAGACGGGCTACCTTTCATTAAAAACAGTTGCCCTACTACAAGAAATGATGCTACTCTAACAGCACTTTCACAATCACCAGTGATTAATTCTAACAATTCAGTACAGGATGAAACTGTGTTACTAGCGACAGCCTTAATCCGAGCGAGACCCTCTATGGGAACGTTTCACTAGTTACTAGCACTAATATAGATATAGGATCTTAAACATCGTTCATAACTGAAAGTGCTGCCCAAGTATTACCAAATCCAAGGACAAGAATTCAATTAGAAGTTAACGGACTTGGCAATAAAGAACTCAAAATATTCAGTTCCATAATCAATGCCAAATCGCTTTCTATTCAACACTGACCATTTCATTCTTTCAAAATAAAACCAAACCTTACCCAGAATTACATTTTGTATCACTAACGATCATGTTTTCCAAAATTATATTATTGCTGATCCTACTTACAACAAACCTGGTCCAATCGACATGATCCTTGAAGCAGAAATCTATGGAGACATCATCAGCAAAGGCGTAATTAAAACTGAAGATGGTTTGCTGGGCCAGAACAGAATAACAAGATAATTAGTATGGTGACGTGCAAAAAGATGAAGAGCTTACCAACTTTTAAAATTGGAAGAAAACTCTAAGGAACAACCACTATAAGAGTAAAAATCTGTAAAAGGCTTTACCCAGAACTTCCTTCGTCCACATCGTGACACTAATAGCCAGTCTTATAAAGGCCACTAATCTGACGTTAACTTTAATTCGCTGTTAAAACAAACAAAAGCGCATCAAAACGTTAGTGCTTATGACATTTTATTCATTAGTAAACAAATTTTGATGCGCTTTTATTTATTTTAACAGCGAATTAAAGTTAACATCAGATTAGTAGCCTTTATAAGACTGGCTGTAAATAATTTTAAAAATAAAATTAAGTTAGGAGTAAAGATATCTTTACGTTTCTAATAAATTAAATTAATTTTCAAATAAAAAAATCCGTCACAGGAGAGATTTAAACCGCGGCGCTTGCGACTGCGAACAAATTCACCGACCAATTTCTTGCTACTCTATGGAGTCCTGTTCGTATCTTTGGGTTTTAGCTGGCGTAACCTTCACACCGGGCATGTCTTAAGAAAATTAATTATATTTTTTACATCAATAAACCAATGCAGATAATTCTTTCACTAAAAATTTCTTTATGCATTTCTAAACATATTATACGCAGGATGTATATATTTATGTGCAATAGTTTTTACGATATACGTCAATGCCTCGCCCAAGTATGTGTTTTCCGTCTATTTCAAGGTTTGGGATTTACGCATTTATGCGAAAATAGAGCTAACAACATCTTAACACTTGCTTATGCAAATTAAATCAATTATCAAATTTTAAAAAATACCGGGGAGGGATTCGATCTACATCATCTGCGGATACAATCGTCGATAGTCAGATAGATTTAACTGCGCCATGCAGGATCGCTGATGTGTCTGCGACGCGCGGCTCTATTTAATCGAACGGTGTTATTGTTGAAACTTTTTGAAATTTTTGCGACCTTATCTTGTATTTGTTGGGTTCTATTTTCGTCAAGTATAAGGCCTGCTCTATGTGCAAATTATTACTTTAATCTATTTCCCACTTAACGCAAATATAAACAAAATTTTATTATTTTAAGGTGCTCACCCTGTA
The DNA here is from genome assembly GCA_940337035.1 of Agriotes lineatus. Classification (NCBI taxonomy): domain Eukaryota; kingdom Metazoa; phylum Arthropoda; class Insecta; order Coleoptera; family Elateridae; genus Agriotes; species Agriotes lineatus. The sequence continues at coordinate 135,383 of CALNHX010001792.1, read as the reverse complement.
TATATTTGTATGAAATTGAACCGGTTTCATGCGAGGTAGATATATAGTAGGTATGCAAAATATCGTCTTTCTCCGACATATACTGTTGAGCTATAACGCCAACAGACAGACAGACAGACAGACAGACAGACAGATGGAATTGAGAAAACCTGTTTTTCGTCATCTAGACACTCTGAAACGTGAAGATCTGAAGAAATCCCGGGTGATTACTTTTTTCGTCTTTTAGACTAGGGAAGTAAAAATTGGTCAGATTCGCCATGTTCATAGAATTTACAAAGTTCCCATTCACGAAATCGCCGGACATATAGAAAAATAAATTGAAAGTCTCCTTAAAAAATTGTCGGAAGTTCTCCAAATCCGTCAAAAGCAATACATAGTGAAAGATTAAATCCAGAAATAGAATTTAAAAAACGCGGGGAACAACAAATCCGATGCCAAGCACTCCGAACCTGGTGGAGGTTTCATAATTCGAGAATAGTCAAACATCAACATATAACAAAAGATACCTGAACGAATTAAGAATAAACGAACCCTGGAAATCGATACAAACAATGCCACTAATTCTGTGAATGATAAAAGCATCATTGAAAAAAAACTTCGAAGAACTACCAAATGATGTTAAAATTCGTAAAACATTGAATTGGCAAGGAACCCAATGGTACGCAATTCCTCTTTTAGCTCCCCATTTTCGGGGATTATACTCGTATACCACTGATACTCATGATCGCATCAATATGAAAATGCCCAAATCTATAATGTGAAGCATCATGCTAACGCTAATGCTGTTCAAGTCTTGGGAGGAAATCAACGAAGGAGACAAACGATCCATAAACGTTTTAAGTTTTCACTAAATATTAGCAAACTACATGGCGGAAGTTAAAGCCTACTATAGCAAGCTTCTGAACATTCAGCACAAGAAATGAAGCATTCACACCCTACCAGCACACCTAGAGATAATCGAAATTGCCGCCCAGGCGGCCACGCTAAAATGACTATGCGACACCCTCAAAACCCAATATGGTAAAATTACAGCACGTTCAGACTACAGCACAACCAGAGGTTGCAGATGATGGTCACCACCATTCACGCGAGAGGCGGCATTTTAAATATCATTATCGCCGCTCTTCCCCAGTTTGCACACCTACTTTGTTTTTGCATCTTAAGTTGAGATATCATTGAAAAAAGATTTCCGATAATCTTTTGCTAAAGAATTTGCTATTCAAAAGGTAACTTCCACATTGTTGATCCAGTTGCGAAGCTATTTGAAAATATCAACATCATGAGATCTTTATTAACAACACAAAATTCCTAAAAGGACACTTGTCGAAGTAATGTTATTCCCCTTCTTTTCCATTTGCTTATGTCTCCAGTTTGATTTCATTTTCAGCTCTCTGGCCAACCGTTAAAAGCTCCTGTAAGCCTACTTCAGGTTTGTTTACCATTTTCTTTCATATTTTTGTCAAATAAGTAACCTTATACATTCTTTCTCTATAATCGCTTCATTTCCCTTTTACACACTTTGCCCATTTCGCTGAATTTTTGAGTGGTTTACCTTTTTTTCTTTTCAATATTTTTATTTCCACATTTCTAATTTTGGTCTACATTTCTGCAGAATTCGCTATATGAACTAAAGTGGTTATTACCTTATTTAGCATTCTGCTTCCATTAGTTGCAGCAAATGAGTTTTTTTATTAACATAATTTTTTAAGTGATCTCAATATAACACTTCTGAATTAACTTTTCTAAACGATCTAAGAAGCCAGCTTTACGTTTTTCCATAACACTATAGTACACTTCAAATAACAGTTACTTCTGTTACAACCACACAGCGCCGAGGATTCCTTATAATATTTAAGGGGATGAATTTTATGAACTGAAGCAAAGCTTCTCCATACTTATTTTGCGCTCACATATGCTACACCTAAGTAGGGAAACATAATTTGAAAAGCACTTGTTTTGGACATTTTAATCGCTTCACCCTAATTGTTTAGAAAACAGTAGAGTTGCTTATACAAAAAAATAGGAATATCAATAGCAAATACAGTAGATATTAGAGCAAAAAGTGCCTTTACCTTTAATGTTGATAATGTAGAGAACGCAATTACAGCTGAGTTTGTGTAAGTTTCAAAGTACAGTGTGTATGTATGTAATAAAAAGAATAGGCCAAATAAAGGATAAATTACAATGGCGTGAGATACTTCAATACACAGAAATCAGAATGTGTCTAGAATAAAGTTATCGTTAATACATTTTCAGACTCGCCCCATACAACCTCTAAGCCGGATTGACAATTACTAAGATACCTTTTTAAACAGAAAAAGGTTGCGATATTATTTTATATCGACATTAATAATTTAATATCTATAAATATGGTGAGTTGCCCACTGGTAAAAAGCAGTGACAATTAGACAAACAATGTGAACTCATAATTTATGTATTGCAACCAGATAAATAATAAAGTTGAACAAACATATTCTCCTAGTTCGGATATCAAAAGTTCTCTTTTTAAGAAATAAGTATTTTTGGTCACAACGTTTGTACATTAACTTCAACTCTTTATCTACAGATCACTTTTTATGTATTGGTGCAAGTTCTTGTGCGTTACGGCTGCCTATTGGCTAAAAACTGCAAAGTTAATCATTTTGTCACCAGGCTCATTGTGTTAAGGCACCGCTGTGAATTGCTACACATAGATGGTGAGGAAATATTGCAGCTAATCCCGCAATAACCGGTCGAAGTTAGCCATATCGCCGCTTCAGCAAGAGGCTTCTTAACGGCAGGCATTTTATATTCAAAAGATATTTATACTCGAGGAGGAGAGCTCAGAAGTCCATGATGTAATTGCGTCGAGCATTAGTATGTAATGGAGTATGTCGGAGGATCAGCGGGCAAGTTGATCCGGCCTACGCACGCCTTGAGTTAATGTGTTGCACCCTAATGACTGGGGACGGCTGCCCCCAGCCGCCCCCTCGGCTTACTGGCCGTCTTAGCCGCACGGGGGTGCACTGCGCAATTATCGCACGGGTTATTGTTGTTGCTTCGGTTTAGCTCTGGGCTAGAATACTTAGCCCTCTTTAGTGCCCGATTTGACTTTGAAATTGGTTTAGTTGCTGTTTATGCATTGTTCACGTATTAAACGGGAAACTTCGCAAAAATCCGAGCATTATGTAAAGTGGCGCCGCCAAATGCACGAATACGTGCCCCCAGATGTGGCCGAATTAGAGCAAGGAGCCTCTGCCACTACGTGGAAGGAAGAGCTCAGGGCCTGCTAATTTAATGACCAAGAAGAATTACGAGCCTTACCTAACACAAATTCATTCTTTTAAGGGAAAAATGCTTAGTATCAAAAACTAGCATTGGGCGTCCTGGAGTACCTTTATATTGAGGGATTGAAATTTAAAGATTTTCATCAGGATATGGATGAAACTCTAGGGAATAACTGTCCTTTCTGTTCTACTATACATAAGTGAGTTGCCGTATTCAAAGGGGTGAAGCTGATGTTAAAGACGAAGACCTAGGAGTCCAATTCCTGTGTACATCCCTGCAATTGTGAAGACTGTACATCATTTAATAATGGGAAGTAATCGAATAGGTCTACCACGAATAGTAGAGACGTTATCAACCTGATGTAAACGCGTATTCTATACTGTTGACAACGAACAGGACATGGAAAAAGTGGCTGTAACACTGTTAAATTTTAATCGGAAGTGAGTACGGGTGTCAATATGAAAAGTACTTTACACCCGTTTTGAAAATAATTGTTACCACCTCTGTGTTAATCGAAATAAGCAATCCACTTTGTCATAAGTAAATGGATGAGTTTGACTTATAGTCAAATTTCTAACATAGAACAACTACTGGTAAACTGTGAGAAAATTACTACATGCAAGTTGCCAATTACTGCAATAACTTGCCAAACTTATGTAGCAAGTCTTCTCAGATTTATACGAACCACTCAAATATAGATGGGTACATAAGAAGGCGTTTGAACGAACTGCTCCCACTACCTCTAAAGTTTATCACACTACATCTTCGGTCTACTATATAATGCTTCAGCTCGAGCCCCACAGTTCTGGATTCAAATTGTAACTCTGCGGATTAAAGCTCCACGTTGTCCACCAAATTGTAATGGGGCTGTTTTGGTCAAATAAAAAACCCAAATTCTTTATGAACAAATTAACAACAACTATAAAAGTTGTAAACAACAATGCTAACTAATAAAACACCTAGATACTACACCACAAATCGATTAGCTATTTCTAGTCCGCATTTATTCTAGCAATAATATTAGCCTATGAGCAAAAAACTGATTCTGCTACGCATTTACATACATAATAATTAAATTACACAGTCGACAGCTGTTTTTACGACATATTTGTACTACTAGTTTACTGCGCAGAAAAAAGCTAGCACGTATGCACTTTGGCTCGTTCTGACTCGTACGGCTTTTTCAATCGCTTATCCTGAATGCCCAAATATGATATTAAGTCGCCCACATACAGTAATGACTAACGAATTTCAGTTCCGTAATATGTGGACTTGCACTCTCGCAGCTCTTGACACAATGTCATCTCTATTGCGCTAATCGATTTGCGGCTGCTTTCTTAATTGACGTCCTGGCTCCTAATCGCCAAACACGTTGCACGCGAATGAACCACCTTTACACCCACGCGAGCAGGTCAGCCCCGTTACAACTAACACCCTCTCACAAAAAATGAAGACAAATCGGCCCTTCTCAGAATTATCTAGGTAAACTAATCTTTACTTGAAAACGAGTGTAAAGCAGATATTTTCGAAACCCCCATAAAAGTAAAGGAAGTTCATTTAAACATTCCATATGCCACTATATAAGAAACCAACATTTTCAGAAAACGTGGATATATAAGTCTTTCTAAAAGCAACTAGTTTCCAAAAATAAAAGCTAAACACAGGAGCACAGTATGCAAAGCTTATAAAAAATATTAGATGCTCGGTAGGTGTATCACTACCATCTTCTTATGTAAATTGCCTTTTTACCTTTAACCTAAGGACTACCGTTGCCCCCCGCTTACGCGTTGCTTCAGGGGGCTCGGGCGTCACTTAAACCGTAACCTTAACTAAGTGAAAACCCAGACCACCCGTGCTGCGAGTCAAACTCTCACCTGCTCCGCGCACGAGCATTTCGTGTTCTCACTGTGACCTCGACTGCAAGCGGCGGGACCACTTGCCCATCGATGCTTCTATGTAAATTGATTGTGGCATATAAAGCTCACGCATAATTACTGCAAAATTTTCCTTAAATTAAATAAAATCTCAATGATGGTCAAATAATTCTCTACGAAAACAAACACTGTGATCCAGGAATTGTCTTGAGGTGTAGCAAAGTTTGACCAGCTAGTTCGTGTGCAGGATGGGGTGGGTTGCCCGAAAGCTCCACTGGTGCGAAATGGTCCAAACCAGAAGACCTACAGGTGTTGGTGTAAATCCCTAATCTCCATAACTGTTTCCATAAAGCAACCAATCAAAATCTGCAATTGCTGCAACCCAATGTTTATGTACACTATATGCAATCAGCTCCAAAACATTACACGATATTTACATTGGCGAAAATGTTCTAAGGAAATTTTAATGTATATGTAGTGGTCTTATTCTATCAGAAGGTTCTATTTTGTTATAAATGTATTAATGATGACGTTGATTTTATCTTAAGTTTACTAAATGTGAGTGTAACATTGTTACTCATGTACACAGTTCTATTGGTAAAATGGAATGTAAATAAACAGAATTGATTGTAAACTGGTGTACAATGTTTCTTTGCAATATCTTACACGAGCAGACGTTTTCCAATCATAAATGAGAACTGGGAAAAAACGGAGTACGAGTGCTGACATTCGCATGTAATGTTTCGTTTACTTTAGAAATCGAGTTCAGCACATAAGGCTTTTTGCGTCTGATTAGAGCTTCAAATTGTGTACTAGCCATCAACGAGCAAGACAAAGCTTCAGAAACCCTCGCAACTGTCATTATCGTGTATAAGCGTTGTTTATTGAACGTGCCCTACATTAAGTAACTGAACGCGACTAAAAATCATCGAAACAGCAACCTTCGCCGTACGCAACAAGCGAAGCTGCGATCTATTTTTCACTGATGTTCTTAGAATCGTAATACAATCCGTGATTAAAAACACCACATTTACAGTTCGGCATGAGCACGAGTATTTTCAGTACTACACTGTCACACTTGTACGATGAGAATCATAAAGGAGGGTGGCTGGCATATGTAAATTGCAGGTAGGTGATTAACGAGGAAGCCACAGGACGTGCTCCTCCTAGGTTCAGTAGTGGCCTCGAAAGAACTGCTGTAGAATTAGAGTTGCGAGTCCTTCCCTAGTATGACGGGGTGAAATCGTAGAAGGAAAAGACGTTCGGAGGAGATACTTTTGCCAACGTAACTGAAAAGTACACCCAAACTTATTTTGAATTCTTGCTCTAAGTGTCCCTCGGGATGGCTTCATAACATGAAGACAGAAATACATTAAGCAGGATGATACAAAGGCCGGAATATCGGTGGCCATGGGTGAGTTTACTTCTCAAATAGTTTTGGATCCTACCATTCCTAGATAATTTTCAGTAGTTTTATGTAGAACACATTAATGCTGCTTAAAAACGTGCAAGATACCGGAAGAATTAAAAATCCAGAGTGCATCTCCGAAACCATCCACACCGAGGTACCAGCACCAATCACTAAAATCTGCCCAAGATCGTTACCGGCAATTGCTCTCTCTCTCTCTCTCATTCTCTCTCTCCCTCTCTCTCTCTCTCTCTCTCTCTATCTCTCTCTCTCATATCTATCCATAAAGTACTGTAAAGTAAAAATGCAAGGAACCATTTTTGAAAAAACTCTGGGACCCGTCGATTTTTATTTTGATTTGCGCATTTTTTCACTTATAATTACACGAGAGCTTTTTTTTGTCGAAGTAAACTTGACATTTTAATGAGAATTTCGTTGCTTGGCAATTTAACAAAAAAAACTGCCTCTGAAAAAATTATGAGTCCGAAGGACGAGTAATTTTTTCTGGCAGTTTTTTTGAGTTGAATTGTCTAAAGGCAAGGATACTCGAATTATAAATGTTAAGTTTACTTCGATAAAAAAAAGCTTGAGTGTAATTCTGTACGACAATTTAATATATACATATTTAATTTACATATTAGGTAATTTAGAAGTCACTAAATTAACAAACAAGGCGAACATTATTTTATTTATTTTTCCAGCTGCTGATCATGTAATTCAGTGATACAGCCTTAGTAACAAAACGTGTAAGTCGGTGATTATATTTGTTTGCTGCTTTTTCTTGACAACGGAACTTAATCCTATTATTAAGTTCCTAGGATAATAAAATTAGCTAAGCAAGATGCAGATTTAGACGTTTTGTTTCTAAATTGCAAGTGTTTCTGTGACATGTGACACTCATAGGTAACACGACTCACGAAAATTAATCCTGGTGACAGGTGACAAACCAAACGATTTTTTCAAAAATCTAGGAAAATTTTGATAAGCAGCGGGAAAAATCTAATAAGATAACTCGGAATGTATCGCCTATTAACATTTTCGGCAGGCAACAAGCCGCGACTTCGTCTTGGCTTGTACTTGCCTACCTCAAATGTTAATAGGTCCTTACATTCCTTGTGACTTAAATATCTATTAACGGAAAGTACAGTTGTTAAAAACACAATTGTTATAATTATACAAATTGATTTTCAGAACCTTCTTGTTTTTTGCTTACAGTTTGCTCCATTCTTGTATTTTCAGTAATAGTTGTAGTGGTAGTACGAATGGAATTTATGATGTTAGTATGGTGTTCTTGATCTAACTGAAGGTACGGCTTTAATGACGACGGATTGATATGTCCTATAATTTTCACTAATTTTTGTTCACCAATACCACTCCTGGACAATTCAGTTACGGCAGCAGCTCGATTGGAATGGTTCGTAATTTTTACTCGTTTGACATCAAGTCCAATATTTTTCGCCGAAGATTTGGTCCATTTGGAAAGTTCATTTATTCCAATAGGAGAATTTTTATACCATCCTTCCGAATTCGTTTTTTGCCAGAAAGGATTTGGCGTTAAAAAAAACTTTTCACATGTGATATGGTTTTCACGTTTTATTTTATAATTTGTTTGAACAATCTTACTGGATATATATTTTCTTCTTTGGTGTTTGCAACCAGCCATTTACTGTAGGCCAATCTTTGATTTCCCCCTTGCGCTGTTTTTGAAAATACTGGATTATATTCAATCCTTCCGGTCTCTTGTCCAGTGTTGTCTGTCTCTATTTTAAAATGGAATATCTTACAGTTTGCTGCTTCTCCACCTCTCCAGGCTAATTCATAGGCGGCAATGTGGTAAAATTTTCTTTGGAGCCCTGTAGGATTTTCTTCATTTCAAGACAATGTCATTTCAAAGATTTCTTGTGTTGTGAGAGCTTTAGAACTCACCTTTCTTTTTTCTGGAATTGCTTGTAAAATTTTGCGTTTCGTGTCATGTGCGTTTCTTGCTTTCTTAAATTGTATGTCGCTGAACGGATTAAAAACTCGTTTATAATCATTAAAGTACTTCCCTTCAGGGACCCGGACCCAAATGAAATAAGGGTTCCGGTCCGGTCCGGTCCAGGATATAGGCCCACTTGCGCCCGGCCCACTTGCGCCCGGCCCACTTGCGCCCACCGCCATTTTCGACCCATTTGCGCCCCAGAAGAATGTCAACGGTAATTAAGGTGTCATTTGCCTCCAGGCTTGCATCTCATTAGTCATCAGGACACCCGAACTTAGCCGACTGACGAGTGCGGCGGTCTTCTACCTGCAAATTAGTTATTACAAAAACACAAAATTTAACAATTTTTCCCTTAGCTTCCTTAACTTCTATGCGTTTCTGTTGGTACTTTAATGTTTGTGTTTATTTGAGATTTATTTTACAATTTGAGTAAGTTTTTGCACTGCTATCAAATTTATTGGTTAATAATTCAGATTATTAGATTAGCGCATTTTATCAGCGTGTCAGTGACACCGAGGTTTTAAACATAATGTTATGGGAATTAAGCAATATACTAAGTAACTATTTATACTCGTATTTTATATATCTCTCCATCCATCTTTAGAAAATAAATGAAAGGCATATTGACACAAAACTACTGTAATTACCGATTTCAACAAATTTTTACCAAAAATCGTTTGGATCCTAACTTAGACCTGATCAGATTTTGGAAGTAATTAAAAAACGCTAAGGCCAATAACAGTAGCGTCAAAATCTAAAAAAAGCATAGATGAAATTTTGGTCAGATTTTTTTTATTAAAAAGTGAACCACACATTCTTGGGACGCTGTCTTGTCTGTTACGAATAATAGCGACTTAAAAGCTTTTAGTCATTTTTGCCAGATTCAATAAACAATAATCGTATATTTAATAATAATATTATCTTTATTCTACCAAATAAACCATACATTATTTTTATACTAAATGAAACACAGGCAAAGGTCAGCTAAAATAGAAAGACCTTAGTTGACAATAACTATTAAAAAAAGTTATAAATAGTACAACCTTTGTTAACCTATCGCCCTATCCTCGACTAAGTAACTCCTTTCGTTTATTAAAATACGAGTATAAAAAGTTACTTAGTATATTGTTTAATTCCCATAACATTATGTTCAAAAACTAGGTGTCACTACCACGCTGATAAAATGCGCTAATCTAATCATCTGAATTATTAATCAATAAATTTGATACCAGTGTAAAAACTCTTACTAAAATTTTAAACTAAATCTCAAATAAACACAAACATTAAAGTACCAACAGAAACGCATAGAAGTTAAGACAGCTAAGGGAAAAATTGTTAAATTTTGTGTTTTTCTAATAACTAATTTGCAGGTAGAAGACCGCCCCACTAGTCAGTCGGCTAAGTTCGGGTGTCCTGATGACTAATGAGATGCAAGCCTGGAGGCAAATGAGACCTTAATTACCGTTGGCATTCTTTTGGGGCGCATATGGGTCGAAAATGGCGGTGGGCGCAAGTGGGCCGGGCGCAACTGGGCCGACACCCGGTCCAGAACAAGATCGAAAATTTCGGTTCGGGTTCTGACCACACCATTCTAAATAGATTTCGGTCCGATCCGGTCCGGTTTTTTTTCGGTCCTAAGGGTTTTTTGGGTTCGGACAAAAAAAAAGTGATTACTTTAGGTAGGCAGCCTTTTCTCGAGCTTTTTTCATAAAAAATAAACCTTGATATATAAAATACCAATACAGAGTGTTTCCAAAATGTTGCGCCAAACTTTACAGGCAACTTCTACAACTCAAAATAATAAAAAAAGTTTATATAAGCACATGCCCGCAAACTCTTTGTTTTTGAGCTATGGTTGGTTTCTCGCACCAATAGAAAATGCAAAAGTGCTAGAACAACGGGTTATCGATCCTTGTGCCTACTGTTAAGGCAAATTATTTTAAACCACTGTTGTAGACAAACGAGTCATAGCTCAAAAATTAAGAGTTTGCGGACATGTGTTCATATAAACTTTTTTAACTATTTTGAGCTATAGAAGTCGTCAGTAAAGTTTGGCGCAACTACGTTAGGTAGTAGTGTAACTAAATTAATTTTATTATTATTGCAATTACTACAACGTTAAAATTTGAGTCAAAAACTCGAAAATAAACATTATAAACAACAGAACCCGTTACAGTTTTTACTTATTAAATACTTACGTAGGTACTTAAAGAAATATTGACTTTGGGGTAGGGTTAGGAACTATAAAAAGGTAGGTAAGGTATGCAAGTCACTATATCTCTATTCAATTAGAAACATCAATAAATATTTAGGTACAAACAGTATTAGTACCTACTACCTATTATAGTCCAAGAGCCAGCAACGGGTTTGCTTACAGTATTTTTAACTGTTATGGGAGGTCACTTTGAATATACTGAGAAGGAAACCCGAAGTCTGGCAAGCCTGCGGTGGTGGTTTTGCAACCCCTAGCGTCCTTGAAGGATGGAAAAATCATTAAAAAAAAAGTATAATAACAAGCCTGACGCTTTGCTATGTTGAAGGTAATCATATCTTTTGTAAGTAAAAAATTGACAGACACGCAAAGTTGCATAATAAACTTAACCGTTTACAGTAAAATATCGAGAGACAAAAAAAATTGATCCTCAACGGGCTGTGGAAATTCAAACGTATGAGTATGCTGGTGGCACTGTAAGTGTATGTCAAATTCGAGGTTAGCAGGTTAGATTTTGCGTCAGTTTTGACACAGACTGACGCAAAACCTAACCTGCTAACCTCGAATTTGACATAGAATTACAGTGTTACCAACATATTATTTATATGTTTTGTGTCAGTTTTGACACATTATTTTTTTCCACCCTTCAGGGATGCAAGGGGGCTAAAACCACCACCACAGGCTTACCAAACTTTGGATTCCCTTCTCAGTATATTCAAAGGGACCTTCCATGACAGTTACACGCTTGTTAAAAATACTGTAAGCAAATCCATTGCTGGCTCTTGGACTATTATAGCACTGCGGTATTACAAAAAAATTAGGAAAATACAATACTCAATTACTCAATGCAAGTTTTCTTGGAAAAATAATTCGTGAGTAAATTGTTTTGTTTTCTCCTTTTCATCTTGGCTTCCACCAAGGGTTCAATTATTTCGACTTCAGTTGTTTCCGCTTCTTCTTTATCATCACCAAAGTCATCAGACCCACTTGCTTGTGCTTGTCCTTCTCTCATTCCTGGCTCGGTCTTCTGAGGAGTTTGAGGTTTAGTCTTTTTTCTTCTGTTTGCAAAACTGATTTCTTTTAAATTAGATACCTATCAACCGACTTCATAAAAATACAAAAACTCTAAATGCTAGAACTTACATAACTTTACATAACAAGACCTAAAAAAGTCCGCAAAAAATATTTTTTGGCAAGAACCGAAAAAACCCGAAAAACCTAAAAATAATTTTTGGGGGCGGGTTTGCTACCAATAATTTATTAAAAATGAAATATGGGTTCGGTTTCGGTTCGGGTCCAGACAAAAATTACGGTTCCGGTCCGGTTTTCGGTTCAAAATAGGTCCGGTCCGGGTACCTGCTTCCCTTGTAACATTTTTGCTGTAGTGTTCCAAATCGTCTAAACTGTACTCTCTTTGTAATCGTCACCATTATTCTTCTTCATGTTAAATGCCCAGGCGCATAAAATGGAAGCTAACTCTTTAATGGACGTTTCTTTCACGATTTCGTATTTTCTTTCCATACAAAACAGCGTAAATTGCCGCCAAATTGATGTAGTTGAATTCACAGTATTTCGCGGCACATGGTTGTGGATCTCTGTTTCAATTTCTGCACTTGAAGACTCCAAATCGAGAAATTTTTACGCATTGAATAGTTTTCTGACAATCCTTGCGAAAAAGTTGTTTGATTGTCACGTCGCGATAACTAATGCCCGCACCGTCGTCGTTCCTTTGCAACTCATCTAGACTTACTAGAATTAGACCGTTTTAAAAGTTAGATTCCGTTTTGTCGCTGGAAAAGTTAGGGCCAACTATTTCCACTGTCATAGTGACAAAAAACCGCGGCTTATGGGATTTATAGTGTATGCGTTAAATTGTCAAATAAAATGCATACACACAGGGTGACCCGCGTAGGAGGTATGACGCTATCAAAGTTTTTTTAAATGGCCACTCATTTTTTTTATTACTGAATTTGAAAGGACGGTTTTTTTACTTACAATAAGCTGATTTTTGAGTATGCGTCACATAACCAAAAATTAAGAAAATTTTAAGATTAAAAAAAAAATTAAAATTACAAGATACTAAATTTAATTGCAATGATAACTTCAAAAACTACTAAATTAAATGTTGAAGTTGTGCACCGTTGTCTGCCTGACAGTAGCCAAGACGACCGACATGTTTTTTATTGATTGCTGTCATTAATAAGAACGTAAAATCATAATTCCTATAATTAAATCTAGTATTTTGCAATTTTAAAATTGTTTTTCTTAATTTTTCGTCCTGTGACCTATAACTAAAATCAGCTTAGCGTAAGTAAAAAAATGCGTTCTTTCAAATTTCGTAATAAGAAAGGGGGGTTGCCATTAAAAAAACGTTGACGACGTCATACCTCCTACTTGGGTCACCCTGTGTGTATGCATGTTATTTGAAAAAATGCGCAAATCAACATAAAAATCGAGGGTCCCTGCGTTTTTTCAAAAATGTATTCCTTAAATTTTTAAAGAATTTATCCACTACCTTACGAAAGCACTGTATAAGTGTATATATATAAACGAAAGTCATAACGCTGACTAAGCAACGCATACGTAACCACTCGTACTAGAAACTTAAAATTGGGGTGGAAGGTTCAATTTGTTAGGTAAGGTTGTTCTAATTATTTACAAAGATTGTCAATAAAAATCTCTAGAAACATATTTCAGGATTTTGCCCCAATCAACCCCTAATGGTGCTAATCTGGATTCGGGGTGAATTAACGAGCCCTTCTTTTCTTCTATGTTTATTGAGTTAGAACATTCTTTTTTTGGCATATAGATGTATTTTGATAATAATTAGAAACGTGTTAAAAAGATTTTGAAAATGTTACCCCTAAATTGGTAAAAGAGCAAAAACTGTAAAGGAGTAAGGGGCTAAAATTATTAATTTTTCTTCGCTGTGGATCCATTTCAGAATAAACTAGGTTAAGAGAGATTTTTCAAAATTCCTTCCCTAAGGGGTGAAAAGGTGTAAACTGTATTTTCAAGAATTCCTCAATATCTCTTAGAGCCGATAAGATATCACTTGGTGTTTGCTTGCAAAGTTTTCCAATACAAATGTCTGAAAACGTATTTCGGGATTTTGCTCTAAACAACCCCTAAAGGTGCGAATTTGCATTTGAGGTGAATTTATTAAGACATGGTATCTCTTGTGTTTCTTGAGTAAACATATATTTTTTGGAATTTAGAAGTCTTTTTAAAATCTTTAGTAATAAGTTTAAGGATTTTTTAAAATATTATATCTAAAGGAGGTGAAGCCGGGTCGTGCAGTTGGGAAAGCGCCAGGCTTGCATTAAACAAGTCTGGGTTCGAATCTCGCGGGGGCCGGAATTTTTCCACAGCTTTAGCGTATGAAATCGGGCTCGGTGAGACCATTCACAGTTGGGCACCAAATTAAATGTGAACTACAGACCTAAGAGGTAAAGTAACAAGGTCAACACATCACCAAAACACACACCTCACACAATGGTTGCTGCGACAGCACAAAAAGCGCGCTCCAACTTTGTATGCCGAATCGGGGCAAGTTGAGCATTGTACCGCCAGACGCAAGCGTATAAGGTACCAGCCTCTACACCGCAACGTAAAATGAGGTTACCGATACTACATAGGTACATAGGATAAAAGATAAATCACCAACTCAACAAAGTAGAGCTGTAGTAATCTTTTGTACCACAAACTTGAAATTTGGCAAGAAGAATATTTTAGCTACGTAGGGAAGTGATAGGAAAGGAGTTTTTGAAATTCAACCTCTAAAAAGAAAAAGAGAGGTAAAATGTATTTTCACGAATTCCCCAATACCTCTAAAGCCAGATAATATATCGATTTGTTTCTTACTTAAAAGGTTACTTTTACAAGTGCCTAAAAACGTAATTCAGGATTGTGCACGGATCAACTCCCAAAGATGTAAATTTGGATTCAGGGGTGAATTATAAAACCTTTCGTATCTCCTGTGCTTATTGAATCAGACCATGGTTTTAAGCATATGTTTGTTTTTTAAGATCTTTAAAAAGTGGTTTAAAATTATTTTCTGAATTTAATTCCTAAATGAGTAAAAATTGGGTAAAAGTAAAAAGAATTTAATTTCGGCTTAGACCCCGTCGTCTTTGTAGATAAACACCCAGCATTTGTTGGCTTAATGTGCCTTGTGAACTCAAAAAAGGGTTTGTGTAACGGTTGTGTTCTTTGGTGGCTCGTGAACTCCTACAAGCCACAAATGATTTGCTCTATGTTATTAGAGTACCTTGTGAACAAGTATACTTAGGCATATTTGGCCGTTTTACAGTTTGTGCACCCATGTAGACTAAGGTTTCGCAAGACATGGCAGCTTGCATCATCAGAGTCAAAGTACTCTAATAACAGGGACCAATTCATGGGTGGCTTGTAAGAGTTCACGAGCCACCAAAGAACCTAACCGTTACACAAACTCTTGTTTGAGTTCACAAGGTGTTAGGCATAGTAAGCCAACAAATGATGGGTGTTTATCAACAAAGACGACGCGGTCTAAGCAGAAATTTAATTCCAATATTGACAATTCGGATAACCGCGAAAGCTTCAAACATTATATCTCTTCTTCTTCTTCCTCTTAATATAGGCTGAGAGCCTGTTATTTAGTGCGGTTTTATAAGCCATCGTAAGTCGCGGCCGGGGTACGTGGCTAGCCTAACCTCTTGAATTAGGAAAAAATGTCCTCCCAGGGGTCACGACCAAAGATGTTCGTATGATGGCCGAAGAGCGTTCGATGTTTCCAATATCCGGGTGTGGGGCTCGAACTCACTACCTCCGACTGCTGGCGCAAGCACTCTACCAGTCGGCCACACGCTCTCAAACAACATTATATAACATGTTAAAGAACAGGTTAAAGTTATTGATTTTTTCGCCTTGATTCCAGTTCAGAATAAAATAGGAGGATTTCCGAAAATCCACCCCCAAGTGGTTGAAACGGGTATCTTGCTATAATTTATGAATACAATATTTCATAAGTGCATATACTGTTTTATTTTATTCTCACTGTTATACTAAAACTATAGTTTTATCAGGTGGAGACAATTACATACACATTTTCAGGGAGGTACGTGAAGTATATTATGATACTAGTGTATAAGTAAGCTAGTGCTTTAATGGCACTTATACACGTGTATCATATGCTACTTGTTCTACGATTGTAACAGAAATATAAAAACTTAGTTCGGTGACACTTTTTCCGTCAAATTGTGTTAGATATTCTAGGTTATGTTGACAGTCAAACTTACGGCAAATCATGTTTTAATATAGTATTAAAATACGCAACCAATGGCAACGTGCGAAAAAGACGTAATTCGGGAGCTAATATTAAGAGCGTTACAAACGTCACTTTTGACACCAGAAACTGTGTAAAAAGTTGGTCATTTTGACACGATTATAGAAAATAGTGTATTATTATACGAGTTTCATAAGAGGCCCCATTGTAGCAAGCGTGGGTTTGGGGCACGACGGGTGCAGCAAGGAGTGCTCCAATGGAACAAGTGCTACAATGCTTCTTATTAAAGGAGTATAATATACTATTTTATCTACTTTGACTTGCTGATTTTATAGAAATTCTAAATTTCGTATACTAAAAATATTGCATATCTAGAGATTTTTGGGCGTAACGATGGTGATATTGTCAAGTGACATTTGACAGTGGCCATCTATTGGTGAAATTATCAATTTCGTTGCTCTGACATTTGAATTAGTTTAAATTTGATGCAAGCTTCATGTGCTGTTCAAATAGTGCTTTACCGTGAACAATAATTGTGTTTTTCTATTTTGCGTTTAGAATAACTCCATTCTAGCACCCAAATGACATCATTTGAGTGTTAGAATAAGTCGCTATGAAATGACGTCATTTGGGTGCTAGAATGGAGTTATTCTAAACGCAAAATAGAAAACATTTTTATTTTTTAATTTATAAAATGGTATATAGTGGCAAAATAAAAAAAATAGTATAAAACACTCGTTGCAGAACGTCCTTCAAGCACGAATTTCAAATTCGTGCTTGAATAGATACCTTCTGCAACTGTTATAATAACCGTATTGTGATATCACAGTAGATAATTATGTTATTAGCAGCAAAAGTTATACTTTATGTGGCGTGACTGGACGGGTTATCTGCTGAGCCTGCGAGGCAAATAAGTACAGCCGAGCCACATAAAGATACTTTTGCTCCGAATAACATATAGTATTGTTTCTTCAAACGTTTGTATAACAAATTATTTACAACTTTGTGAACAAAATTCGAAGAAAACTACTTGACCTCGTCAGCGGCAGATAATAGATGCCATGGCAATGAAGTGACAGTTTAGCATCATCAATCAAGCAGTATAATGTCATATTTTACTACTGTTTGAAGAAAAAAGAGGTTCTTTGCACAGTGTTCAATGATCATGAAAGTCGTCTTTTTAACGAAAAATCGTATTGAAAGGACCACGTTTTTACCACAAAATCGTAAAAGAAGTACACTTTTTAAAACTATTTTATTGAAATGTCAATTTGACAGTTGCAAATTCCGAAGTCCTTTTCGACTAAATTTCGAGTTGCAAGAGGTCACTACGCAAAAAACTACGTGTACAACACGTTTTGAAAGTCCCTTTTTTCATTAATTTTCATGTTTAATTTGGACCTCGCCCTCGTTAGTCAAACTGCAAATTCATGAAAAAAAGTATGACTTTCAAAACTAGTTGTACAAATTACTAATGGAGAACTTTTTTCGGAAGAACATTGTTTCCTTTTTACCTATAATATTGCTTTGCAGCATCTGTTGATTCAGCGTATTGAATGAGGAAGAGGGGGACACTCTAGAATTCATTTAGATTTAGAAGAGAAAACAAACATTTGTAGTCCGTACGAAGAACGGGTATCTTGCTAGTAGGCAATATTTTCCAAAAATTTGCGAAAATTTACTTATTTATAGCAACCAAACACAAATCAAAATAGAAGTGACTACACCATAACAAGTAAATAATAATTGAAAATAACTGGCTTAAGACAACTCCTGGATAAATAACTGAATTTTAAATTGAGCATACTTCACACGTAACAATATACTATGACCGAGTTTGGTTAATGCTACAAAAGAAATAAGGTTCGAGGCGGTTGGAGTGGAAGTTAAATTAATATATATGTATATATAAAACAACATCTGGTGGTCTAAAGACGTAGCACAGCTAATAGAATATAAGATGAAATGCTACCAAAAATGGTTACAAATAAAGAATATCGAAGGATGGTGCAAGCACAAGAGTAGGAATGTTACAAAAAAGGCAATACAGCGAGGGATATAGCATGTTAAGAAAAATGCTGTAAAATAAATAAATACGAGATTTGTCTGGTACCCAACCATTAACAATATCTCCCAAACGGGTTCTGCCATTGCTGCGAAATTTGGGCGACTGTTAGAGGAGACCTTAATGCACGTTGCCCAGCCGTGTCGTCCGGGACCCATTTAGCCGACCGTAACACTCAGTGGCGTGAGAAGCGTGTTGAGCAGCAGATTTCCATAAAATTTACCAACACATTTGGACATTAGTGTACACTGTACAGGTGTTGAATTATGAGTCTACTGTGAGTATGCTCCGGTTGGTAAACAAGGAATACTACCTAGCAGTTCTGATGAGAACGGCCTCTCTGGAAAAGCGGTTACTGACAGTTTCACCAACACACCTACCCATCATCTCGTCTTATGCAGAATTTGTTAGCCAAAGGCTTCATTACTCAAGACTGATAACCGCTAGACAGCCCTGAAATTGTTCTCTGTGATTTCTAGATAAATAGAGTATAATCTGCTGACAAGTCTAAGCAAGAAAGTACTGGCATGTTTAAGTGGCCTGGTGGTATCCCTTTTAGCTGCGCATTTTTTTATGCAGGTGGCCAAACAAATTACTAAAATGGATACCAAAAAGAAAAACAAAAAGAGGTAGACCTAGAAGGAATTAGATTGATGATGATGTACAAGTAGCCAGGAAAACGCATGATTTCGAAAAAGTTTGGAAAACCCAAAGAATATGGAAAATAGGATGCTGAGAGGTAACTTCTAACACAAACAGAGCTTATCAATATTCTTTCCTTGCGGAAAAATAATACCGCAAGATCCATTTCACAAAAGAGAACAGAAATATTCAAATATTAAAAGCTCTGACAATTTGACACAAAGTTTCTCTACAAGTGTGTGTTTGTTTAAAACACGTAGCATACAACGGATTTAGAAAGCTCTCCAGGTTTCTACTGCCTCACTTAATTCTAAAAAGTATATAACCTTCTTTAAACTGTACCTCGTTTCAAGCATACATTCTGGGTTCGTCCATGATCAGGACGGTCCGATTTATAAGGAAACTCTCTGTGCAACATCAGCAAAGACTGCTGCTGTTAGGGGCCGGAGGAAGATTTTTAAAGCCCCGTTTAATAATTACGTTAGAATCGGGACCGCTGTCTATAGCCGTACAGGGGTAAGTAAAATGGCCGGGCCTCGCGAGCCGCAGTTTAACAGTTCCGCAAGTGCGGGAACAGCTGGAACGGACAGATTCATTTTGAATTGCGCCATTTCCATTCCTCGCTCCTTGCTTCTGACCGCGAAACTTTCCAGGTAGTCTAGACTAATCACCGAAGCTTGCAAAGTACGTTAAACCACACACATGTATGCTTACGTGCTCATACGGCATCCCCGGCAACGACTATTAGAGACAGATTATTTTACCTTTTATCCCTCGGGCTGCTTCGGTAATATCCCGATATTAAGTGAAGCTCGCTACATAATTGCTTTCTCTTATAAATAACCCGCGCGCCAGATATCAGATGTGGGCCGCATGCTGCTGAATCCACTAATGCAAATAGACCAAGGGTTTTCTAATGGAAATGAACAATTGCAATACCTGGCTGTAACGAAGATATCGATAAATCTAGAAAATGGAAATACGAGGAAAGTAGTTAATTATAACTATGATCTTATTGCACTCTCCATCTAACTACGCAATATTACGAATAGATAAAAAATGTAGTTTATTGAAAGCTTTCGTTCATCATCTAGAATCGTCGTCAGATAGCAGATAAATTGTCAGTAGTCACATTTTTAACTTTGAAACTATTTTCCAAGAAGAAGTCTTTATAGTGCGGGTAGATTCATACTAGATTACCAATTGCTAACTTATTGTGGGACAACGATGATTAGCAGTTGGATTCTACCAACTGCCATATTTTCCTTATTTGGGATTAATGTAATTCGCATTAGTAAGCGTCTTCTTTTACTGTTTCAGAATTAAGAAACATTAAAATATGTTTACCTATGTTCTACTAAATTTTAAATATTTTTCAACCGTTATTCGATTTAGTAAACGTTATTGTTATTGCGATACACTTTCTTAAAAGATGTTAAAAACTGTTTCTTCTGTGACCTTTATCAACAATTAAATTTTAAAAATGCTAAAATTAAATTAAGTTATACCGTAAAGACATACAGCATGCTAATTTTCTATCCCACTGCATTGCTCACATTTTTATTAGGAAACATGCAAGACTGATTAAATTAGCTAAGTTAAGCAAAATTTCGAGGAGAATTTGGTGCACTAGATATATTGCACCTCTTTAAAATATGCTGAAAAAACTGAAAATGGACGAATTTAATTATATCAAATAATTCTATAACCACAAACATAATAAATTAATAAAAATGCCTAGTTCTAGTTATTTTTTCGGAGGGTTCGACGCAATTAATTAAAAATTTCACGAAACTATTGATAACACAAACTTTTAAACATGTAAAAATTAGATGAAAGCTTGTATCTATGAAATCGGTAAAAAATAAGCTTTGCAATGGTTTCATACGCAACTACGACTTCCATTGAAAAATAAAGAAGCCTGTTTTACATATCAAAAATGAACATCATCAAGATCGAAGAGTTCTGAGTTAAAACATAAAAGTTGAAAGAACAATTAAGAAAATATACATAAATATTAAAACCGGTATAACCAGGAAAATATAAATAGCATATCAATAAGCTTATAAACTTATTTACGTTAATAAATTTTGAATCGAAGCAATGTCCTTATTTACCGTAAAGCAAGGTTGTGGCTTATCTGTTAAATCCACCGTCCTACGAAAACGAAGTCAAATGGCCAAATCTGCAACTAGAAATACCAACTGGCAAACTCAAATCTCGAATAGTCATCAAATCATATCTATAATTCGGAATCTAGCAACTAGAAAGAGAAATACAGATATCCAAATCTCCATAATTACAAACAAAAATACCTAAATCCATAATCCAAAAAAAGCACTAAAATAATAAAACGCCATCGACACATTGAAACGTAGCACCTTAAGAAAACTTACTTCTGGTGTTAATGGGCTCAAAGTTGACTCCCCAGTCCTACGCAGTATAATCAGGAGGCACAGACTTGTCAACACTTCTCTAGCGTGTAATTATAACGGATAAAGCGAAATTGTCAACATAGCCGTTCACAGTACGATTTACCAAAAACCCTCGTTTTCTTATGAATTCATCTTAAAGGTGTTTCTCTCAAATTCTATTTACGTAATCCAACAATAAGATTTGGGAAAAATAATGAAGACACGGCGATTACCCAATATCAAATCTCCTTAACGGGTCAGACGCCAGGACTTTTACGAATTCGGTGAATTGTTTTTAGCTAGTTTCTGATTCACTTAGCAAAAAAAGCAAAAACGATCAGTCAGACGGAAGTTACTAAACAACAGTGTCAACACTCACTGCGACTAAATACACAACTTGTAACACGGAATTTTGCCTAGTTCTACACACTATTTAATCGTTACGTTACAATGCCCTGGGTCGCTAGCCTATTCAGTCGGTGAGCTATAAGGCTCTATTAACATCGTCAGTGCAGCTAAGGGAAGCTAATATTGTTTGAGGTCAGCTCGTTGTCACCTGAAATGTTGTACTTACAAATGCAAACACCAATTGTAATAAAAACCCAACAGTTTACATGAATACATATAATCTGTAAGAAAACATAGACACATACAAAAAAATGCATACGAACAAGTACATAAAGCAGCTGTGCACTGCACATGGGAAAATGCTTTAACTAGATCCTAAACGTTCAGTAGAGCATGTAAAGTCAGAGCTCACGAGCGCAAGGTATAAAATAATTCCGCACACACGAATAGCTCGAAAGCGAAATTGTCGATTCTTTAAGATGCGTCGCTATTTTGGACCACTGAGTGCCGCGTCAGCAAATGACGTGATGCCTGCGTGATATAGCTGCCGGTGCTTCCCCGTTATCTGGGCAGCAAACACATCGCCAGCAGTTGGGCAACTATTAATTACAATTGCTAACTGCTTATTTCATAGAACGGTTTCAAGAAGGAACTAACCTTATTTCAATACGTTCATCAACAGCTTCAGGTGCCCTGTTAATGCCGAAATCGCAGCTTCCAGTGATGTTGAATTGGAACACCGTATAGTCTGTATCTTGGCTAAGGGTGCACATATTCTGCGGTTTGCACGCTCAAACCTTCAAAAACACTTTTAAAAGGTCGACCAGCACCCTTCACCAGCTTGAGAGCGAATCAGTCGACACGCGCCATTCACAAACTTGAGCGCAAATCAGTTCACTCGCGAGCACCATCGTCGTTTCGAATCCGAATTATATTGCAGGGTTCGCACATTCCCACACCACGTTTTCACTGGCGTGTTCGCACTCGGAACCTTATAGTCTGCGGTCGCCGGCACAGAATTTCTTACTTATGATGCGCTGCTATTTGAATAGAACATAATAACACTTACTGTCAGGCTTTATTACTAATCGTGTATACAGGGTATCCGGGAAAATGTGGGAAATCTCCCGGATATGAAAAAACATGTGAAAAGAACACTACACGTTCATATAAACTTTTTTCGTATAGGTCTCCTTTTCGGAGATATGGGCTCCCAAAGAGCTCCAATGGAATCAAGTTTTTTACACATAATTATTGAACCACCAGGTATATTTCATTTGTTTTTATATGATGTACACCATCACTAAGTTTAACTTTTTAGTGAAACTATGTAATACTAAAAATATCTAAAGGATATTGCCTTAAAGTTATACAAGTACAGGGTCCGGCAATGAAACGGGAAGATTTCGTAAATAATTTTATTGTTGAAAAATTATTTTTTTTATAATTATTAATACATTAATGGGAAATAAAAGAGTAGCCATTTGATTTACAATGTTAAAAAAATATTTTTTGAATACTACATCTGCCAAATGTCCTCCGTTGACATTAAATTTATGCATTCTTGGAGTCGAGCGGATGATTCACTAGTGTATAATATGTTTGAAGTTGGAGTTTATGTTGAATCAACCGGCATCGCGGATTCTCATCTCTAACCTATGTGCCGTTCTAGCTTGTTTAGATTAGTTGCAGACTTTGAGTGTGTGTGTGTTATATGCATCCGCACTTGAGTTGGCCTATGTCCGGTGAAGTTTACCGGTCGTAGCCTGATGGCGATAATGAGTTCCCCTGCCATAAATACCAAAAAATTTGCTAGAGTGAGTGTACACGCATTAAACCCATTGCCTAATGAGTGCAAACTTTTGCTTTAAAAAAAGCATTTTATAAAATGCCTACAACCGTGCAGTCATTATATATAATGACTAGGAGTTTTATTAAAAGGCCGCCGAAACGACTTTTTAAAAAACGTTTATTTTTATTTTACAATGAAATATAACATTGGAAGCACACAGCTAGCCGCCGGACAATTTCTTACATCTAGCTATGATACGAACACAATGGAACTTATCGACTGACTGGAGCTTAACTTAGAGGTGCAAGCTACTAGTATATATACTATACCTAATCAGCTAAGATAAGCGTTATCTCTAAAAGGGAGCGTGAGACAGGAAGCCACGTGCGTTCAAGGTTGCAGACTTGCAGTTCATATAAAGAAGCTATTATTGTTCAAGGTTGCAAGCTTGCAGTTTTACGCAGGGGGCCTATTGTCTATTCATAATATAACTCGTCCGCCGATAAAATGTTCAATAGCGGTATTCAAATATGCCTCTATTGAACTTACAAAAAAGAAAAGAAAATTAAACTTATGCATTTACGTTATCTGGTTCAAAATCTTTATTTAGAAATCTAATAAGTTTAATCTTCATTGTGTTTCTATTATAATACAAATACAATATAAAAATTATTAACATAAGAATAGTACACAGAGTAAATATAATTGCAGACACACTTAAATTATCAGATTTAATATAATTAACAGGTTTTAACAAATTTTCATATTTATTAAGCTTAATTCGGTCCTCAACCAATTTCTGGGTGTCAACAGGTATCAAGTCAATCTTTGAAACATTTATGTGGTTCGATTCAGGAATTATTAAGCGGTCAATGTTTGAAATTTTTAAATTAACAATTTCATTTGAGGTTCTTTTGCGGTGAATAACATGTGTTTTTGATTTATTGAGACAAGACAGTCTGAACTGAGGTGTAAGAGGTTAGTGCCAGATATTCCTTTTCTAAAATTCTGATTTTTACATTTGACGTCCAATATTGCTTCAGATGGGGAAGATATTAACCATGTCGCAGGATTTATTTGTGATATTTTGATCTCTGTTAAATTGAATAAATAAGGGATACATGTTTTATTTTTATTAAATGACAGAAGTTGTGTTTCGCACAATTTGTCGTTAGGGATTTCAAAGTAGTTATTTTGATTACAAAAGTAGGTGTCTAAAGTTATAAGTTTACAATGACTTATTTCAACGGGAATGCTGTTTTTAACGTTGAATAATAAAGTACTATATGTAGGTATAATCATACGAAATTGATAATTTTGGATAAAAATCGGAAATGGTATTAATTGTATCATTTGATAATCGTTAGTTTTGGAAGTAAGAGGTATTTCGAATATAAATGTAATTCTGTTTTTAACTTGGTAAACTTTTGTAATGATAATTGACTCGTATAAATGTAAATACTGTAACTCTGCAGGATATGGAATAGTTAAAGTTTTTTCTGATATGCTATTGAGATACGTCGAAATTTCATTTAGATTTTCAATTAAATCGTCATTATCAATTAATGACATATGCATCTGCTGATTTTGGGCAAAAGTTAATGCATTTTCTAGTTCCAAACAAGTGTTAATAAGTAGTTGTAAAAATTGAATTGCTTCTAGCAAGACTGTTTTTAAGGAGTATGTAGCGAGATTTTTACCTAATTCCTCATTTTGTAAAATTATTTTATTTATATTTCTGTCTAATAATTCTTGACTCTTTGCTATATCATTGATTACTGAGATGGTATCATTTAAAATTTTAGTTTGTTCTAATATAACGTCATTTTGAATTTTATCGCTTTCTTGTAGTTTAGTAATCATAGATTCATATCTGACTCCATCGTTGGCGTCGAGGTTTCCAGTTAAAAATTTGAAAGCGGATCCAAGTCCATCGAAAATTCCTCTCTTATTAATTTTGTGTTTAACATCAGGAAATAATTGACTTAAGAGTTTATCTGCTTTTTCAAGATATTGTTTTAATATTATGAGTAAATTGTTATGATTGATAATAACATCGTCAATTCTTTTAAATTTTGTATATTCAATAACGTAACTTTTATTTTCAAGTAACGGTATTATTTTCATTAAATTAATTCTAAGTGTGTCATAATTAACAAATATAGGAGTATAGTCTACATTTCTAATAAGCGTCCATTCGCTTTGTTTAAGCACTACGTTTCCTAAGTTTAAGGGATATAATCCAGGATTATCTTTTAAATTTTTAATAATAATATCGCTCTGTATAACTGGTAATTGAGTCAGCAGGGTACAGGCGATGATGAAAAGTGTAGTAATCCTGAAAAAAAAAAGGAGAGCAATAATTCCTTTTAGTCAGGGTGTTTTATATTTCCTTTTTTTCTTAAATTAGATTTAATTTTGAATATCAACTTTACTTCTGAAATTTATTTTAACAAATATTTTTTCATTTAATTGGAATATTTGATTTTTCCGAATTGGTTTTAATTTTAAATTTCATCTTTACTTCTGAGATTTGTTTTAACAAATACTATTTCATTTAATTGAAATGTTTGATTTTTCTGAATTTGAATTTAATTTTAAATTGTTGTAAAGGTTTTTCTTTGTTTTCCTTTGGCAATATCAATTATAAAGGTATGTTGCTGTGAACATTTAGTTTTAACGCGAGAAATATTGTAACTATTAAAATTGTAAATATTTTTCTTTGTTTTCTTTTAGCGATATCAAGTATGTTGCTGTGAACATTTTAGTTTTAACGCGAGAAATATTGTGATTATTAAAATTGTAAATACGAGCTTAGGCCTTGTTTGTTTGTTAAATATTGTTTGTTTGTTAAATATAATTTTTTACTTGAGTTTTTTCTGATTTAAATAATTTTAGTCTTAAGTTTTTTCTTAAGCTGTTATTTTCTTAAATACTTTTGATATTTGAAGTTACTGATTTATTTATTAGAATTTATTTGTAATACTTAAAGTTTTTCAAAAATTCAAGGGTGTGAACAATCTTATTTTTTTCTTTAAACACACGGTTAAAAATTTAGTTGTTTTGGAAAAGTCTTTGATAAATTTTCTATAATATACTATTTGGTTAAAAATGATTTTATTTTGATTTTTAGGTGCTGGGAAATTTTGATTGTTGAATTTTTAAATGAATCTGATATTATTCCTACTTTAGAAGGAGCTATATAATCTAAATATTTTACAAATTTATGTTTGAATTACTAAACCTTATGAGTTGACTTTTCGTCAGTTTTGAAATTATATGTGCATTGATTTTAGTCTTAAATTGTTTTTTTTAAATTGTTATTTAAAATAATTATCTAAGATACTTTTAATGTTTGGAGTTTTTATATTAAAGTTGTTAAAAAATTGTTATTTGAATTAATTATCTAAAATACTTTTAATGTTTGAAGTTTTTATATTAAAGTTGTTAAGTCTGATAGACTGATTTTTGTTGAGCTCATAATTTTTATTTTTATAAGATTAAGGATTATAAATATTAATTTCTTGTATTTCATTTAAAGTATTAATTACGCTTGTTTTAAATTGATTATTGTATGATTTCAATTGCTGAAGGCTTAACTAATTTTTCATTAAATTTTAATTTTGGAATTATTTTAGTTACATTTTTTTTTGCTGATAAATTTAACAAAAAGTTCTGTACACAGGGTTAACTGTAGGTTTTGTTGAGAAAAATAAAAATCTTAATTTTTAGGTTTGGAAAAGTTACATTAGTTTCATTTTTCTTGTTTAGTTTTTACGGGTTATAATAAAATGGTATCGTAGCTCTTTCTGTCTGAATATGCATCCATTTATAATCTATTCGTGCGGATAATTTTGAAAATAAGTCGGATCCAATAAGTCCTATATAGTCTGGGTTAAAATTATATAAATAACATGTATGTGTTCCGTTTTCATAAAAAAGACTGGGGATTGGTAAATCTGCAATTAAGTTATGTTGAGAAATTCCATGAGATGTAACTATCTCAAATTCTGTTTCATAAATATAATTTGGAAAATGTTGTTGTACAAATTCTGGAGAAATTATTGTTTGTGAGCTACCTGTATCTATTAAAAGTTTATCGCCAGTGGCGGGAATTATAATATAAGGAAGATCTGATTTTGAATTTATATTAAAAGTTAAAATATGCTTTTCCGAGGCTCTTAGTGAAAATTTACTGTATCGCTTGGATCTGGAAATTCATAATAATCTGATGTAATGTCCAAGTCTTGGGGTTCATTTTGAAAATATAGGTCTGATTGTTTGTATTCTGGATTTTCTTGAGAATTTTCGAATAAATTTTCAGTGAAATTTTGATTTTCTTCAGGAGAGTTTTCGAATAAATTTTCTGTTAGATTTTCATGATCAACAGGGGAATTTTCTTGTTGAACATTACTGTGATAAAATAGTTGATTAAAATTTCTATTAACGTTTTGAGAGTTTGCTCGATATTTATTAGGAAAATTTGATTGTTGAGTAGCTGGTCTTTTTATAGTGCTAAAGTCCATAGGTTCTGGTTTATTTGTTGGTGAAAAATTTGGTTTAGGTGCAAATGCATTAAAGCTTGAATTTTGAGTTATTCTAGAATTATTAGGATTGTTAAAATTTGTTGGACTTTTAAAATAATTGGGATTTTGATTAAAATTACTTCGATTTTGTTGGAATGGTCTTTGCATAAAATTTGGGTTATTAAATTTAGGTTTATATGAATTTTGTGTTTGAATATTGGAAGTTAAATTTGATTTATCTAATTTTTGACTTTGAAAATTGTTTTGATTTTGAGAATATCTGATATCAATTTCTTCTTTTACTATGCTTAAGGCTTGTTCTAGTGAAGTTGGGTTTCTACTTCTTACGAAGCTTCCTAAATTTTCATTTAGTCCACTTGTAAAAGTGCGAAGTGCTAAGTCTTTGTTAGCCTTTAGTTTATAAGTGATAATGTCTTTTGATTCTTGACTCAGAGAAACTTTTGAATTATAAATAGCTAAATGAGTTCTAACTTTATTGAAAAATTCTATGGGAGAGTCTTTATTCTGTTTTAATTTGGTTAAATCAATTAAAAGATTCAATTCTGACCTTTGGTCGCCAAAATTTTCAATTAAGACATTTTTTAAGTCTTTCCAAGTATCGTACTCGTATCCTGTGATTACTTCTAACGCTTGACCTTTTAATTTATTCCTTATCGAATTTAAAATTACTTGGTTGATATAATCGTTTAAATTTTCTGTACAAAATTTAGTTGCAATGATTTCTGCTGATCTGACAAATTCCGAAAGAGTGGCTTGATTACCATCATATGTGGGAATTTCGTTTAGTAAAGCTACATTAAAATGTGGGGGAAACAATGATACGTTTTGTTCAACCATATTTGTGTTGCTACAATTATTTAAAAATAAAATTCTAGGGATAGGATTCCTTGGTGAGCGTGATCGATCTCGTGACATAAAATTTTACAATTGGTTTCAAAATATAATTTTTTTTTTATCTAATGCTTCCAGATCCGCATTAACATAAAAATTTTGTAGACAAAAATTAACTTTACTTATTTATTTCACTTGATTTTTAATTTTTATTTATGTTAGTAAACAGTTTAATGACTAGGGGATGCCTACGCGCAAGAACGCAAGCACAAATGCAAATTAAGCACACCTAGTATGTGCAGCAATTGGTCTGGCTTACTACGTTCTGCCTGGACTTATAAATAAATATTTAAAACTATGTTAGTATAATTTTTAAAACTTTATATTAGTTAACTTTGTTGTTTTAGGCGAACGCTTTAATAATTATCACTTTTGAAAATTATATTACGTTACTTTGTTGCCTTTGAAATTTTTTTACTTTGTTGTTTAGGCGAACGCTTTAATAATTATTTTTGAAAATTATATTACGTTACTTTGTTGCCTTTAAAATTAATTATTTTGCTTTTTCTTTAAAACTTTGAAAATTATTACTTAGGCGAACGCTTTAATAGTCGTTACTTTGTTGCCTTTAAAATATACCTTTGCTTTTTCTCTAAAGCTTGAAAATTATTATAAAAATATGCACTTACATTGTGCGTTAAAATTGACGAACGGCGTGCGATCAAGCTACGTCCTGTTGTCTTCAAAAAGGATGCGTCGATCCTATTGATGTCGGCTGGCCTGCACAGAGGTCCTGAAGTCCGACTTGGATAGTCCAGCTTTGCGCTAGAGCGTTATCCAAAAGTTGTCCTGGGGTCGTCGTTGTTGACGTTGCCAATACCAGAGACTGATCCCAATGATCAAGAGTGGTCCCAATGACCAGATGGTTCCAATAACCACGGAGGAGCAGGAGCTGGGTCGACGGGCGCTTCTCACGATCGGGCGATGTTTGTCCCTGTTGGAGATGTCCGAAGATCCGCTGGGTGGTAGGTTTCGATTTGCGGCAAAGAGCTGAACCTCAAGGAAAGTTGCTGGTCGACTCGATGTTTGTAGTTTTCCAGGTTTTCCTCCACAAATCCTACCGACTGCGCCAGTTTTATTAAAAGGCCGCCGAAACGACTTTTTAAAAAACGTTTATTTTTATTTTACAATGAAATATAACATTGGAAGCACACAGCTAGCCGCCGGACAATTTCTTACATCTAGCTATGATACGAACACAATGGAACTTATCGACTGACTGGAGCTTAACTTAGAGGTGCAAGCTACTAGTATATATACTATGCCTAATCAGCTAAGATAAGCATTATCTCTAAAAGGGAGCGTGAGACAGGAAGCCACGTGCGTTCAAGGTTGCAGACTTGCAGTTCATTATAAAGAAGCTATTATTGTTCAAGGTTGCAAGCTTGCAGTTTTACACAGGAGACCATTGTCTATTCATAATATAACACGGCTTCGTTTCATAATTTTCATGTCTCGCGCATAAACGTCGACTTTTAGCACTTGTTGCATAAATAGCTATTTTGTTTTCAAATTGAAATAATACAAAATTTTCGTTGGGAGTGTTAGGCAATGACATTTAGATTTTGTTTCGTCGTTTTAGATGTCGCGTTATGATGTATTCTATACTGTTGGCACAACTAAATTAGGACACAATAAATTTAATAGCTGATAACTTTTTGTTTAGATGTTATGGTATCTATACATCTCGTTTTGATTTATTTAACAACATAGTGCATTCTTTTTGTGACATTTGGAAACTGTGTGGTTGTGGTTGGGATTTAGAAATACATAGTACTAGACAAAACTAAATAAACCGTTTTATTACATAGTGTAGGTGATACTTCTACCATACAATCTCAGAGTTAATCTAAAGATGGCATTGTATAGGCAAATAAACTGTCAAATTGTTCTTAATGTATATATTGGCAGTAACTTCTTATTACCTACAGGTGTAGAAGTTGGTGCTTTGTAAGGTTTAGCGTATGGTATTAATTAAAAATACTCTTTCAAAAGTACTTGTACTTATATAACGTCGAAACATATAAAGATTGGTAGAGGCTAATGCGAACATAGGGACATGCAAGACAATTGCTCTTTTACACTGTAATAAAAACCTTTTTTTAAATGTGGAATATTTGTGTATAGCAACAAAACTAAGTCATTTATGTAGTTTATTTATAAGATTGCCAGACTTTGTTCTTATTCGTGCCAAAAATATGGATTTTTCTAACTTGCTGGAAAAAATTCGACTTCTCCATATGAATTTATAGAAGTATAGTTAGGAAATGACTTAGTTTCCAACACTCTTTTTAAAAATTCAAAAGCAGGAACAAAGGAAGGTAAACGTTTATTAATGTACGAGTAAGTGACTTACTCTGTGAAAAAATACTGTTTGCCACGTGCGAAAACTCGGTTATTCCACACTTGGTAGACAAATAACTATTTTTGTACTAATAAAACAAATAACTTTTTGACACTTTTGCAATTTTTTAGGAAAAACCACATTGTATACATTTTATCGCATAAGAATATAGACGTGATAAGTGAATATAAGTGCTGTAATAAATATAACGTATAATCAAAGAGCATGCGTATAATTCTCTCCAGGAGATGGATGCTGCTCGCTCATTTACAAACAGAGCCAGAAACATTAGTTGTCGGTTACCTAACTTCTGATGTTGATAGTGTGATGTTCTTTACTTGTAATTCTGAAGCTCCGATAAGTTCCGTACCAGCTGAATTTCCTTTTTCCGAAAGTAATGAAAATTGTTTCGATACCACATCTGAAAATGAACATGAACTTCCATTCAATGAAAGTGACAACGACGATAATGTTTCCGAAACAGAATCATTGTCCAATGGCAATGGTTTTTCAAAAAACAAACCAGATTATCATAGTGCAAGTTCAAATTCCGACGAAGAGAATAATGACAGCAGTGAACTTGAAGAACTCTATTGCGAAAAAGAGAACATTTCCATTTGAAATTACTAGTCGGCGCCTTATAAACATTTCTTTTTTTGTGAATTAATTCAAAGCTTTAAAGCTAAATCTAACCTAACTATAGGAAGAAAACAATGAAATGTTTGCTTTGTAATGTTGTCGCTTTCCTTTATAATATTTCAACATTTTGGTTAGGGATCATTACGCATGTTTACGTACCTAAAAATGTTGAAAACATCGCGCTTTTGAAGGATTTTTAATCTATTATACTTTTTCAAAATATGCGGAAACCAATTATATTCTGTCGATTTGTATAGTTTGATTTAGCTTTATCATTCGAGTGGTCTCTGAAATTGTCCAATTTTAATTAGTCTTATGTAGTTTCACATTATAGAAATTAAAAACTGGCAATTACAAAAGCCACTGAAATAATAAAGCAAAAAAACAAACTATACTGGTGTCCATGTAATTTCATTTCATTTACATGTAATCGTAAGTTACTTATTTTATTTATTACATTTTTTGGTATCCTGTATCAGTTATACTGATGATTCAATAAAGCATTTCTAAATAACTGCCTAGATTTTTTCATCAAGTGTGCCACATTTTAGTGGTAATTTATTCATTTAGATATTGTAGTAGTACTGTAATAGTAATTTACGTAACAAGTATAGAAAGTGGAGCTTTTCAGTACGAGTGAGATGTTTCCGGAAGAGGCCGTTAGGCCGAGTCCGGAATTTCGAGACGAGTATGGAAAAGCCACTTTCATACGAGTTTCGTACAATATTTTTTCGTACACTAGCATACAAAACGGAATACTAAATTTATCCTCGTATATAGCAAATAAGTAGAGTAATATTAATGTAATGTAATATTATATGTGTTGTAACTAAGGAAACGTACGGCAAAGTGCTACTTTGCCGTACGAATACCGCAAAATACTACTTTGCCGTACGAATACCGCAAAGTGCAACTTTCTGATTAATAAATTGTACGGCAAAGTAGCTCTTTCAATGCTAGTGTACGAAAAACAATTTATTTAGCATGCTATACACTACATTTTTATTAATATTGGGATTGGGGTGCATGCCAACGCAATAAATGTAATATACATTTTTACAAGCCTATTATAGTATTTTATTTGTTCCTCACTTGTAAACATCAATTTATCAAGTCACTGTATTCACCTTGAAAATGTTTCATAACTGGCTAGCCAGTAAATTTTTTACTGGCTAGCCAGTTATATTTTACAAGCGTGCTCATAGATAAATGATAGCGTGCAAAGCCAGAGTTGTCTTCCTTAGTATGTGTCATATTGATGAATTTAGTTGCTTGTCAGTTTGACATTTTGAATAAATTGTAAATTTCTAGTTATTTACAAGTGAGGAACAAATAAAATATTCAACAATACACGCCAGGTAACTATGTTTACTGGCTCAAGGATATGACAGGCTCGCCAGTCATCCCAATCCTATCGCCAGTAAAACCTGTTTTACCTGGCTTGTAATGTTAAATACTATAACATTACAAGCCAGGTAAAACAGGTTTTACTAACCATAGGATTGGGATGACTGGCGAGCCGTTAGGCGAGCCTGTCATATCCTTGAGCCAGTAAAAATGGTTACCTGGCGTGTATTGTTGAATGTTTTATTTGTTCCTCACTTGTAAATAACTAGAAATTCACCATTTATTCAAAATGTCAAACTGACAAGCAACTAAATTAATCAATATGACGCATACTAAGGAAGACAACTCTGGCTTTGCAAACTATCATTTATCTATGAGCACGCTTGTAAAATATAACTGGCTAGCCAGTAAAAACTTTACTGGCTAGCCAGTTAAGAAACATTTTCAAGGTAAATACAGTGACATGATAAATTGATGTTTACAAGTGAGGAACAAATAAATACATTTAATTTTAACAAATTTTTATTGTTGCGAAAGTTAAACGTATGAATTAATAAATATTTACCTGTTTATAGCACGTGCCACCTTGGTAATTACCTGCTATTGTTAAAAACCCTGCAAGGTCTTACGACAAGTTAATCCTAAGAGCGTGTGGCGTATGCAAGTAAACCGACATGCGTGAGCGGTGCACCGGTTCATAGCAGAACTAGATGTAGGAAGCTTATTTTGGAGAATATGGTGCCCTAAACTATTGCGTTGTTTTGGATATTTAAAAAATGCATTCGTTTGAAATCGTTTTCTATACGTCATTTAACTGCTAATAAGTGTTCAATTGACAGGTCATATTTACATTTCCCATTATCTCAATAATTTCCTTTATATTTCATTAAGTAAAATTATACAAATATCGATTTATAAGATGTTTGAAGTCTTTTTCAAAAATCTAAAGTTGGCACAGTGACTCTATCAACCAACGCTATAACAAATAGCGAACGTCCCTTCAAATTGATTTTTGTAGGTGCTATCCCCGACATTAGGATTTTATGTTTACGAAAATTTTACCTAGCGCAGTGTGTTGCTTAGGGTCCTCCAGCGCTATGTAAAACTACAGGAAAACTAGAAATTTAAAGTTATACAACCCATTATGCAGTAGATAACAACCGAACCGCTGGCATTTTTCATTTCAAAAGATTAAAGGTAAAGATTTAACTCACCACACTTCTGCATTACATTTGTAATATTCTCTTACCTGCTGCATTGACTAAAAGCAACGACGGCAGATAGTTATTTCTGTTATTTACAACACAATATTCAATTATTGGGATTTCATTAAACGACTATAAAATTGTCATTAACAAAATAAGTATTTTTGGATTGATTGCTATTATGACAATGACATATTATTCGAGATACAGTAATTTCAACAAGTACTTGCTAATGATTTGAGTTAGGCAACGGATCCATTTAAATATTTCGACTAATGCGGAATGCTGAATCGTAATAATTACCTATTGCAGGTAATTAGGTAATGAGCAATGACTAAATAAAAGCAAAGATAAACCATAAACTTTCTTAGTGTTGTTGAAAATCTCTTGGTTTCAACACGCGTAATTTATTGTGAAAAGAGCCTGTTTACAGTGTTACTGTTTATGTGATTGTGCTTACTGAGCTAACAAACATTGAAATGGGACAAAATTTTACACATAAGGAACGAAAACCTAGCAGAGCGAAGAAAAGTAAACGGCTATTGGCCAAAAGGATGTGGAAAATCCGGTAAGTTGATTTCTTGAATATTATTTGACTTGTTATTCACATTTTACATTCACTTTACGTTACTACTTAATTCAATAAAAAGATTAATTTAGTTTTATAAGTTGAAATATTATTCATTACTACCTATCTTCATTTTCGAATTAATTAGTAGTATAGTACGTATAGTAGCAGTGTAATGTTATGACATTTATAAACTCCCTATTGAAGAATAATATGTCATTATAGCATTTGAACTGGCAATATAAAAATTATTTAAGGATTGCCACCACTAACAGCAATCGTTTTAAAATATTATAATACCCGGGTGTAATAATCACGGAAGTTAAAATTAATATAATGCATGTTGCACTTCAAACATAGAAAAGTTAGGTTTTTTTGAGGGTGTGTGCAGGTTGATGTTTTATCCGTGTTTACCCGATACTGGCAATAACACGATGTTTGTTATAGTAAGACCACAGCAGACGAAAGTTGTGGTTTATTTAAAAAAACATTCGATGATGGAGAAATGTCCAACGAATGGACCGAAATCGCTCCAGAAACTCCAACAACAAGCGCTTCTCTGGAAGAAAATAGCACAAAGATTATTTGTCATGCTGCGACGGAAATGGAATTGGACGGAGAACTTTATATAGAAACACACACTCCCGAAGAAAACAATGTGTTTAACGTCGCTGGGAGAAGAATTGTGGATATAAAGTATTTCTTCGAACGACTGCAAGGAATTACGCACCCCGGATTAGACTGCAATCTAACAAATATGGAATTAATCAGTGAAACTAGGATGGGTTTGAAAAGTATTTTTACGTTCAAATGTAAAATGTGTGGTGTTACAGAAAAAGTGCCAACGGAAAATCCAAACGGAGAATCGAACCTGAATATGGTGGCAGTGTCGGGAGCTTTGTCAGTGGGAATCGGATATAGCCAAACGAACGAACTATTATCTGCTATGGACATTCCATGTATGGCAGACACTACCTACCAGAGATATTTTGAAAAAGTATCCGTCGAAATAAAGAATGTCGCCTGGGAAAATATGCAGGATGCCGCAAAAGAAGAAGCTGAGTTGGCAAAAGCTGCGGGAGACGTAAATTCAGAAGCAGTTCCTATCATTACTGTCATCGCAGATGGTGCCTGGAGCAAACGATCATACAGAACAAATTACAACGCAGCTTCGGGCGTGGTAAGAATTATTATTATTAAATTAATTTTGTTCTAATACTGATTTATATGTAATATTTTTTAGGCTTGTGTAATTGGAGCTAAAACCAAAAAAATAATATATATGGGTGTACGAAACAAGTATTGCACAGTTTGCGCCAAAGAGTTTTATTATAATGAACAGCCCAGCAGCCATCTTTGTTATAAAAATTGGTCCAACAGTTCCACAGGTATGGAATCTGATATACTATTCGGTTCTTGGTTTTGTATTAATTTCGAGTCAGTGCATCATAATTTTTTGGTCTACTCGATTTCTGAGAATTAACAATGGATGGAAGAATTTCAGTATTTTTGTAACTTTGCAGTTTTTAAGAAAAGACGACATGAAGTTGCGGGCCCTGATCTCAACTACGGCATAAGTATTGATGACTATCCAGATATGAACAAAGAGGCGTTTGACATCCAAAAAAATCAATTTTTGGAGCAAATATCTACAACGGACGCAAAACAACTGGAAATAGATACTCGAGAACAAGCTCTTTCGGAATTATGGAAGCGAGAAAGAAAACTTCGTCTTACTGCATCAAATTTTGGAAGAATTTGTTGTATGCGCTCCACAACATCAACTGCTAAAACAGTAGAAGCGTTATTATATTCAAAATTTTTGGGCAATGAATTTACAGTGTACGGCCAAGAAAATGAAGAAAACGCAGTCAACGCATTTGAGACCGTTTACGGCATCAAAACAAAAATTATAGGGCTTTGCATCGATAGCGCAAAGCCATATTTAGCTGCAAGTCCAGATCGTGTTACAGAAATCGGCGATGCAATTCTGGAAATCAAATGTCCAGCGTCTTGTAAGAATTTAACACCACAAGAAGGAGTTTTGTACGTTACAAGGGGACTCTTTAAAGTTAAACTCAAAACATAAATATATGTATCAAGTACAAGGACAACTGCAAATAGCAAATAAGGAAGTTTGTTACTTCGTTGTTTGGACCCCCAAAGGAGTCTGCATCGAAGAAATTCGTAGGGATAAGAAATTCTGGGAAAACATTTTACTTCCAGAACTTATAGATTCGCGGCGTCTAAGAAATTTGCCTTTGCGGGATGTATATCTAGGTTTAAAATAAAATACGTGTTATGTAAAAATCTTGTAAATATATTATTACATTTGAATTTTTCTTTTATTTGATTTGATCAGGTACCTACTGTATTATATGTAATTGATTAATAATACACATCTTAAATAACTAAGATTTTGAGCGTTAAACAATCCTGAGATCTGAAAGAGTGTTATGAATAAAAATACGATTTGCTATTTAATTATAAATAAATAATTAGACATCGTAAAAGCATGTAAAAGTGGTCAAAGTCTAAAAATGTAATATTCTCTTTGTAATTTTCGGTTGACTGGTTTCTCGAATTTCTATGCACCCTTATAATAGGATTATTGTAATCTTCCCATGCCGTAAGCGTTCGGAATATCAACAGCGCCAACTTATGGCGGCGGTAAAACTATGAACTACTGGGCCCGATTTAGGAACATTTTGTAATTACAAACGTGAATATTATTGTCTTTACTTAATGTTGTAAATGAACCAGATATGGTCTACAACATTAGTGGCATAGTAGGTCAACCTTTCTCTAAAAAATATTAGCGTTACTCGTATGGTTCAATAGCCACGGATTCAATTAGATTATTGCTTCTACTATCTTTAAAACATAATTTAAACCAAATCTTTTATGCAAGCGTGGTAACTCATTCTGTTGTGCTTCTACGAGCATGTAGTTTTTCGAAATCGGATACGAAATAAACTTGTAGAATTCGCAGGGAGTATCAGAAGTGTATATTTTATCTGTTTTTTTGAAATAAATTTCTTATTACTACTTTTTTTTAAATAAAAAATGCTAGCGATTTTCCTTGTTAAAATACGAATCGTTTGATATATAACAAAGTGTAATTAGTGCATTTTATAACAGTTTGGTTTTGTGAAACATTTTCAACAAGACCGCTGGAGGACCCTTAAACCCTCTCCCTAGCAGTCTTAATAGAACACACGAACGTTATTTAGTTGGAATATTACACTCAACTGTCACATAACTGATATCATCCAAGGAGAACCATGCATTTCTTTAAGTTGTTCTCTGAATGTCATTTTTTAGCAGTGGTCTATTATGATATGTTTTTCGGCCTTTTTCCACTGTCTAGGGTGTAAATCACACAACGTTTCGGGAGATTTGTTCTACTCCCGTCTTCAGGTGTTTCTGGTTAGTTCTGAGAAGGACTGATATTGTACGTTTTTCAACGTAAATTTGTGCCTCCCCCGGAGTTTGAACCCGGGACCGCTGATCGCTGTGATTACTACTCGGCCACTCTAACCACTAGGCCACCAGGGCGGTTGTATATTTTAGTTGTAAACTTATATATATCTTACCGCTGTATGCATAGTAGACTATTTTTGTAATTCCTTGCGCAGTAGTGGCATCCAAATGGGCTTTAGTTCTGCGTTAGTCTGGCTAATTGGTTCTACTGCCAGCGCTATGTATGTAGCTTCTTTCAGCTTCCTACGAAATCTGTTTTCCTCTTTAGCTACAATTGATGCGTTATCCCATTGTATGCCGTGGTCTTCGTTCCTTCACAGGACTAACCAGGAGCACCTGAAGACGGGAGTAGAACAAAACTCCCGAAACGTTGTGTGATTTACACCCTAGACAGTGGAAAAAGTGCGAAAAACATATCATTTTTTTTAAATTGAACAATACTGAACTGATTACCTGATAAACACTTTAGGGATGCTTATCAAGCGTGGATGGTGTCATTATTGGAAGTAGAATGTCAAAAAACAAGCAACTTGAGTCTTTTTGCGTTATTAGGTCAATTCTAAATCATAATTCATATACTGTTTTTATATAATAATCTTCAAAATATAAACGCGGGCGACATACTTACAGGTCACAGAAACTAGATTGACTCTCAAGGTAGGTCATGAAAGGCGCTGTGATCATATATGACGAATTGGCAATATGTGGAAAGTTGTCAAACATACAAAGTTTGGTTACATTTTAAATGACAAATAATCAGTAACGGTGGGTAGAGGGATTTCGTTTGCGCAGTGACTAACGTCATATGACAGATTCTTTGTGTTTTAAAGTGTGAACATTGCTGTTGCTGAAATAGAAGGTATAGCAGAGCCCGGTTGTTCAACTTAACACCATTATTGCCGTAATCCTTTTAACATTCAAGAACTGATAATACACCATACCGCAATGTTGCGTACGCTTCTGATTTATTGTGTTATTTAGCTTAAATAAGGTTAACAATTTAATGTCAATATGATAGATGTAAAAATGTTACCAATACGAAACTTGGAAATTACTAGATTCTAACATTAGTTCCGATTTTCACCGCGTCTCAATCTAGATTCTGTAACCTGTACAAATAATTTTGCCCATCAAAGTTCTCGTGCTGGTCTCGCCCTTGTTATATTACTAATGATAACAGGTACAGTCATGTTCAAATAAATCTGGGACAATGTTTTTTTCATATGCAGGTTGAGTTAAGAATTGAAGAATATCTCCATGGATTTCCTGTTATCAGAAAGAGTGACAGATTTCAGTAGGTACCTGTTAAAGTTTAATGTTACTCTTTCTGATAGCAGAAGATCCATGGAGCTATTCTTCAATTCTTAACTAAACCTACATATGAAAAAACATTGTCTCAGATTTATTTGAACACGACTATACAGAGTGAGTCATTTTAATCTTTGGACGAGTTTATCCAGTGAGGGAAGCAAGATGGTGAAAAATACCCCGGGACAAAATTGTTCGGGGTGAAAAGGGACAACTTTTGGCTCTAAAATACACTCCCCCTCGTACTCCCCCTCGCGGGGAGGGGGGTCAACTTTCACATTTCAAATGGAACCCCCCATTTTTTCCATAGATTCGGGTTCCTGATAAAAAAAATATGAAATTTTTGTCCGAACAATTTTTCATGAAAATGCTTTCTTCTGTCAGTTTTAGCGCATCTCACAATCCCACCCTTGGCGTTACCCAGGAACAACGACGTGGACGTGGTGGGATTTTGTTCCCATCTGGGTGCTTCTTTCGTCCCCTTGCCTCTCACGTACGGGGTGCTTTTTTCATGTGAGCCACTTGCCTCTCATGTACGGGGTGTTCTCATTAAATTCGCCGGGAGTCAGTGGCTCTCC
This sequence comes from Agriotes lineatus, assembly GCA_940337035.1. NCBI lineage: Eukaryota > Metazoa > Arthropoda > Insecta > Coleoptera > Elateridae > Agriotes > Agriotes lineatus. Next base: position 95,204 of record CALNHX010001792.1, on the reverse strand, counting down.
CTCGCGCTCTGGTCATGACCGTACATCACGAGCGTAGGTCCAATCTAACGTTCTGGAACCTCAATCCTGGAAATTTTTGTCATTTTGGTGAAACATTGACACTTTTGGCTCTGATGACAGCTACCTGACAGCTGTGATGACATCGTGTGGAAACAATTTTATGGCTGTAGACCTGGCAACTCCATATCGAGCACTTACAATCATATGTGCTGTTTCGGGAAAATGTTCATTCACTGTAGTTCTTAAATAGGGCGGGGAGTCATAATTCTGACAGAAGAAAGCCCCCGGCGGGGGAGTGGATTTTGGTGCCAAAAGTTGTCCCCCTTCACCCCGAACAATTTTGTCCCGGGGTATTTTTCACCAACTAGCTTCCCTCACTGGATAAACGAGTCCAAAGATTAAAATTACTCACCCGGTATAACCACTTTTTTTCAGTGACGTCAACCTTCTCTTTTATTTTTAGTTAGGGACTTGTAAATACTTACCTACTCGTACAATAAACAATAAGGAAACGTTTTTTTCGAATGAGGTGTATCGCAAACCAATGAATGTTAAGGTATATTTAGTGTTATAATAGGGCCCTTATCCTTCGTATACCTACCGATTTATATGAGAAACGAGCCGGAAATGCAAAAAGAATTAAAGAAGGCAGTTAAAGGTTTATTAAATAACAAGTTAAACAAAAGTGGGCGTTGTGCCCAAGGTGGACGTTATGACCAAATGCGAAGGTGGACGTTGTGACCAGAGTGGGCGTTATGGCGGTGGACGTTGTGTCCAAGGTGGACGTTGTGACCAATTGCGAAGGTGGACGTTGTGACCAGAGTGGGCGTTATGGCGGTGGACGTTGTGTACAAGGTGGACGTTGTGACCAAATATGAAAGTGGACGTTGTGACCAGAGTGGGCGTTAGGGCGGTGGACGTTGTGTCCAAGGTGGACGTTGTGAACAAAAGCGAAGGTGGAGGTTGTAACCAGAGTGGGCGTTATGGCGGTGGGCGTTGTGACCAGGGTGGACGTTGTGACCAGAGTGGGCGTTATGGCGGTGGACGTTGTGACCAGGGTGGACGTTACCACCAAATCCGTAAAATGTTATTCTCAACAGGCGCAGGTGGACTTTGTGACCAGAGTGGGCGTTGTGGCGGTGGACGTTGTGTCTAAGGTGGACGTTATGACCAAATGCGACGGTGGACGTTGTGACCAGGGTGGACGTTATGACCAAAAATAGCGGTGGACGTTGTGTCCAACATGGTTGCCATACTAGGTGGTGGACGTTGTGACCAGTGGGCGTTGTGTCCAAGACCCCCTGCGATTACTTCTGATGGGGACCTCAAAACGAAATGTTTTATTGAAGAGCCTCGCACTCTTGAGGGCCTTTCGCAAACGATTACAAGGGAAATTCAAGCGATTCCAGCCGAAATGTTAGACAGGTGTATGGACAACTTTTCAACTCGTTTACGGCAGTGCTTGCAAAGGGGCAGCCACCACTAAGATGACGTTATTTTTCGCTCTTAAGTCAAATTTCTTTATGTTTTTTATGTAATAACAAAATGGTATTATGTAAATAATCTTTGAAAAAAATTTAAATAAAATTTCGTATAAAACAAAATGATTTATTGATTTTTAAAAATCGTCATACCTCCCTGCCGGATCCTGTATTACGCCTGATGCAACTTGTGTATTAATATACTATTTGGATCCTCTATCAATTCATTGCGTTACTCGTAATTGAGAAATGTTTTTCTTTTCCGTGGCCTCATTGCAACAGGTTCCAAAAAGTCGGTTTCAATTTCGAACTTCTAAGTTGATCTATACAGTTTGTTATATTTATCGAGGATTCTTGTATACTGTGTTCTAAATTATACAATAGAGAAACCCACCCCTTCAACAATAACATACAGATGCTACAAAAATTTTGATCTGAACCAATTTAACAACGACGCAGCTATAGTAAACTGGCGATATATTGCAGAATTAGAAAATATAGATGCTAATGTGGATTATCTGAATAATGAAATTCTTACACTGTTCAACAAACACGCACCGTTAAAAACTGTTACTCTATATCACAAATACCGGCCTTACATTACCGATACATTAAAACTGATCATTAATATGAAGAATAAGGCATACAAAAAGTACACAAGGACGAAACTTGAAAAAGATCGAAAGTACTACAAAGATTTAAGAAATTACTTATCGATGGCAATAAAAAATGAAAAGAGGGCGTTTATTCAATATCAGATACGAATGAGTACAAAAAACCCACATCTGTTATGGAAGAAATTCGCTTCTTGGAATATACATGCTAAACCAACATCTGTAATAGCAGAAGATATAAAAGATGCTACTTTAATAAATGAATATTTGGTAAATAGCGTGGGACATGTCACTATCAGTGACGACACCTTGACATTTTTTCGACAGAATTACTTTGAAAATCGTACGACACTCAGTAATGACCAATAGAAAAATTAGATCACAAGCCGTAACCAAGACAACAACAAAATTTCTTGGAAATTTTTTGTAGGTAGACATTACTTCGTTTAGGGTTTGTGTCGTTACGATTTTCTTACCGAATCTGCATTCGAGCATTAATTCATATCCAGAAATTATTTTTCGTGCATTCCAACAACGTCCTAATTTGCCCTCGCGTCCCGCTCGGGCAAATTAATACGACGTTGTTGGAACGCACTCAAAAAATTTCCGGAAAGAATTAATGTTCTTATGAGATTATATGTGACAATATCCACGAACCTCAACTTAACTGTCAAACATCAGTAGAAGAAGTAGAAAACACCATTGCCCAACTGAAATCTAATGCGACTGGAATAGACAATATTAACCCAAAAATGTTGAAACTAGTGTTACCTTTCTGCAAAAATGAGCTTACTGGAATTATTAACTTCTCACTCGATACTGGAACCACCCCTATGATATGGAAGAAGGCTATAATCAATCCATTGCCGAAAGTTAGCACAGCGAGGGTACTGGAAGATATTAGGCCAATCAGTATTCTGCCTACGATGTCCAAGGTGTTGGAAAAAATTGTTAATAGTCACATTATTCAGCATATTAATAATAGTATATTATGGGACAAGTGGTTGAAATAAAATTTTAACGTTGAGAGTGGTTTTTTTCAACGAGCGAAGCGAGTTGAAAAAAGTAACTCGAGACGTTGAAATTTGATCAGCCACGAGTTACATATACTATTTTTTCTATGAATTTTCACTAATTTTAACAAATTAATACACTTAAAAAAATGAAACATAAAGTGACATTTCTCTTGTCATCAATTGAATGTCAAACAGTTTGAAATTCCGGTAGTCCGAGCATTTCAATCTCTAGTGGTTGAAATGCAACTTCAACCACCGGAATCAATGTTAAAATGACTGATTTCAATGTCATGAGTAGAAAAAAACGATTTATTACCAAATACTCAATCAGGATTTAGACCTAAATATAGTACTACAACGGCAATGATGAAAATAACAACAGATATAGCCAAAAATATGGATAATTGTGAAATAACGTATCTAGTACGTTTAGACTATAGCAAGGCCTTCGATGTTATTAATCGAGATTTACTTTTGGCTAAATTACGATACTATGGATTAAACAATCAAATATTGAGCTGGCTTAGTAGCTATTTAGCCAACAGAGGTCAAGTAGTTAGGATTGAACTTCTAAGTTGATCTATACAGTTTGTTATATTTATCGAGGATTCTGGTAATGTTGTACTTACACTGTTGACTGTTGATAATATACAGGGGCAAGGTCCAGCAACGAGGCGTGAGTAGAAGATATTTCTAAAACTATGACAGTAGCATAAAAATTACTTATATAAAAGTTGTAGGTTCGAAGGTGGTGCACATTACTAAAATATTTTGCTTGATTTAGTGTAGCTCAAAAAAGTGTGGAGACTCAAACCTGTCTTTTGCGGGGTATTGGATTCAACGTTCTCTGGTCATAAGGTTCACCACCTAGTATAGCCGCCATGTTGGACACAACATCCACTGCTATTCTTGGTCATAACGTCCACCCTGGTTACAACGTCCACCGGCATACCTCCCACTCTGGTCACAACGTCCACCTTCGCATTTGGTCATAACGTCCACCTTGGACACGTCCACCGCCATAACGCCCACTCTTATCCAACGTCCTCCTTCGCATTTAGTCATAACGTCCACTTTGAGCACAAAGCTCACTTTCGTTTTACTTGTTACTAGGTAGACACCTTCAAACGTTTTTTTGAATACTTTTTGAGTGGTTTATTAATGTTGTAAGCATAAATACGAGTATTACAGATATCTTGTTTTTGTATAAAGTCGTTAACCATTTGTATACGAATTCTGGAGTGTTATATCTAATAAGCATAAATTCCCTAAGTTTAATTTTCGTTATAATGAGTTATTTAATAATGCCCCCCAATGCAAATTCAAAACTTGAATAATTTGCGAGCCGAACTAAAACGCCGCATCGATGGAGGGGAAAATGGATTAACCATTAAATATGTTAGCGGAGTTTCACAAATAATTGAAGATAAAGCAAAAAACTAACCACCATGCATAGATACTCTGAGCTTTCTGAGCAGTTCTTTCATTTCTAAACCAACAAACCTTGCTATCTGCCACATAAATATGCAATCGCTCAATTCCACGTTTGATCTATTTTACGACTTTATGATAAATAAAAACTTCGACATCATCGCTGTATCTGAGACCTGGCTATATCCAGATTACCAATCTTCGTTTATACAATTGCCTAACTACGACTTAATTAGATTTGACAGACCTAATGCGCGGCGGCGGTCTATGTATCTATATAAAAAGCCACCTAAAATATGCTGCAATCGATACAAGTTACGTTTCCATGATAGACTTAGAACAACTCTGGATTTTTATAAAGTTGGGAAAATGTAAATTGGCATTTGGAGTCATCTACAGGCCCCCAAAAAAACAATTTCCGTTTAATGAACTTGAACTAGTTCTTGCTAATGTGACTCTTGAAGCCGAAGACTTAATACTCGTATGCGATGCAAATATAGACTTTTTAGAATCAAAAAATACGTTAAGAGTTTTCAAAGCTATGCTGGACATGTTCGATTTAAAACAGATAATAACTGAGCTTACCCGTGTTACACCTACATCATCTACTCTATTAGATATTATTCGCATAAAAAAGAAGAAGAATCCTCTGAACATTGGTGTTTTCGACGTCCCTCACCTGTCAGATCATCGATTGACTTCAATTAATTTGAATTCGCACCGTCGTTGCCAGGAAACCTCATTGTCCGTACATAACTCAGACTATTAAGACAATTATTAAACTGAAGAAGCGGTATTACAGAAAATATCGCAAATCAGGTCTCGATCGCGATAAGCGCCTATACATGGACATTCGTAACTATCTATCGTTTGCAATAAAACAAGAGAAAAAGGCATATATAAACAATCAATTGAATATTCACAAAAACGACTCAAAACGTATATGGACAGAATTATCCAATTGGAATATCCACAAAAAACCTGTAAATCAAATAAATACAAGTTTACTTGATCCCAACACATTAAACAATTACTTTGCTAATATAGCCAAGAAGTCTACAGTCAGTGATGACACAATTGCCGAATTCCTAAGCAGTTCCAAACTTGAAGTAGCAGATCACCTTCATTTTCAAGAAGTGACGTGCGAAGAATTTGAACGAGTTTTACATCAATGTAAATCATTTGCTTTTGGTCCAGATCATTTAAACTTGAAAATGTTATTATTGGTGTTCCCTTTCTGCAAAAATTCACTTACATACATAATCAACTGCTCTCTTACAACTGGTATTGTTCCGTCTTTATGGAAAAAATCGTACTTAATTCCGCTAGCCAAAATACCTAAGGCAACCGACGTGTCCCATTTAAGGCCTATTAGCATATTACCTGCTGCATCTAAGATAATAGAGAAAATCGTCTGCAACCAGTTACTAACTCACATGAATAATCACAATATTCTTCCTTTAGTGCAATCGGGCTTCCGAAAACACCATAGTACTTGTACCGCCCTCCTAAGGATTACAAACGATTTAGGAAGAGCTATTGACCAATCAAAAGTTACGTTGCTTGTCTTGCTAGATTACAGCAAGGCATTCGACACTATTAATCATAGCTTGCTTTTAGCTAAACTTCGGTATTATGGCAGCGATGATACTGTATGTGAGTGGATATCAAACTATCTTTCTGGGCGTACACAACAAGTTAAAATTCGAAATGATCTATCCGTAGAGCTAAATGTTACCCAAGGAGTACCCCAAGGTAGTATTCTTGGTCCCATTCTTTTTACATTATATACTGCCGATCTCCCTGAACATTTAACTGCCAGCTGCAATATACATCTATATGCGGATGATACGCAATTATATCTTTCCCAGGATCCATCTCAAATTAACTATGCTGCGAAAATTATCAACCAGAATATAGCTACCATCTCCGTGTGGTCGAAGAGTAATGGTTTAACTATTAACCCATCGAAATCTGTGGTTATGTGCGTTGGTTAACCCATAATGCGAGATAGGGCTCTCTCTTATCTTAACACTAATATTGTGATTGGTGATAGTGTTATAATGTTCTCCGAATGTGTAAAAAACCTTGGTGTGTGGCTCGATTGCAATTTAAATTTCGAATCGCATATAACGAAGAAATGCAAATCGTGTTTTGCGAAACTGGCTTCAATGTATAAATTTAAGAGTGTTCTGCCATCTGATGTTAAATGGCGCATTGTTAATAGCTTAGTTATTAGCCAACTGGATTATTGTAGTCAGGTGTATTACAACTTTTTAACTCAGCAATATAAAAATAAACTTCAGCTTTTGCAAAACTGAGGTTTGCGTTATTCATTTAACATAAATCGTAGAGAACATGTTACACCTTATTACAATGACTTGAAAATACTCAAGGTTGAAAATCGTTTTTCTGTATATTACTGTACCCTCATATATCACGTTTTAATTTACGAGGTACCTAAATATTTGTATTCTCTTTTAAATCAGAGAATGGTTTACCACAATTTAAATCTGAGAAATAAGGAACAGTTCGCTATACCATCTCACAACACAGCCAAATTCGAAGGCTGCTTTGAAATAATAGCACCCACTTTGATAAATGGTATACACGAATTGTTCCTTACCAGTGCGAACTCTCAAGTGTTTAAATTAAATTGTAAATCTAAATTTTATGATAATCAGTCTAGACAGTAATTGTTATTGTTACCGCCTTTAGCACATGTTATATCGTACTACTGTTTTAGTTTAGATATCTACACCACTTTATTTTTATTTATTTTATACACTTATCTACATTGTTATTGCTTTCATTTTTGATATATTGTATGTACAATTGTACACATATATATTTTTGTTTTCTTTTGTATTGCAGGCGGAGTTGAAAAACGGCTATGCTGATACCCCGCCTTTTGAGAATGATGTACACAAAATTCTCAATAAACATTATTATTATTATTATTAAAACTAGGTAATTGTGACTTAGATCGTTTTTTCCGTGTTTACATTTTTATATTTTTTGCAGGTAAACAAATTATTACTAAAGAACGCTCCTATAATAAAATTTAAGAAAATATGTAATACAGGCAGACCTCGCCGTTCGCGGCTTTGCGGTTCGCTGATTTGATTTTATGCTGGGCACCTTTGTGCTCCTTTTTCTTTGCCGTTCGCGGATTGCTTTGCCGTTCGGGGATGGAATTGCCAACAGTTTCAACTTTCACACACTAACGGCTGGTCTTATAAAGGCCACTAATCTGACGTTAACTTTAATTCGCTGTTAAAATAAACAAAAGAGCATAAAAATTTGTTTACTATAAGCGCCAACGTTTTGATGAGCTTTTGTTTATTTTAATATTTTCCAATGAGTATTTCTCTTATCCATAGCTTAAAATCCAGTTTCACCACTGACATAACAGTTCCTTTATGCGCATATTCCGTAAATGTCAAAATGTACCAGTGGGTTATACTGGAGTTTTCCCGATACATGTCATTTGGCAAAGTATTGAATATTGTGAAGTACGATGAACAACAAAAAGAGATATACAGTCAGACCTCGCTGTTCGCGGCTTTGCGGTTCGCCGATTTGATTTTACGCGGGGCACCATTGTGCTCCCTTTTCTTTGCCGTTCGCAGATATTAGCTTTGCCGTTTTGCAAATGGAATTGCCAACATTAACTGTTTCAACTTTCACACACTAACGGCCGGTCTTATGAAGGCCACTAATCTGACGTTAACTTTAATTCGCTGTTAAAATAAACAAAATAGCATAAAAATTTGTTTACTAATAGATAATCATACCTATATAATAATCCGAAACATTCCCAAGGTCCCAACATTTCGACTCCCAGTCTATGCGCAGTAGCTACAGTGGGCGGGTTGTTGATATTGGCGGTTGCACAGCAGCGTTGCCAGAGCTAGTACAATTGTACGAATCTGGTTCATTTTGAAACCGTTTGTACAAAAGTACATTTTTAATATTTCTGTTCCTCATTAGACGAAACTCTCAAAAATAAATTAGCAGATCAGCCAGTCAAAGCGGAATTGGTAGACAAAATCCGGCGTCAATCTTCTTTATTTCGTACAGTATCCTCATTTAATACCAAATCTCAAGGAAGGAGAAACTGCAAGTGAAGCAAGAGAATTATGCAATTTTTCAGAAAAGGTAAAAAAGAAATTAAAGAAACTAGAATTTTCCAACTTCTGGTTCGAATTAAATACTCAGCTAATGAAAAGAAATTTGGCAACTACGTGAATTCGCGTTTAATATTTTGTCATTGCCATACACCAGCGCTTCTGCTGAAAGAATTTTTTTGGTATTAAATTTAATAAAAACAAAAACTAGAAATCGTCTATTGCACGAAACGTGCAACTCTTTATTAATGGCTAAATCTTTATTGGGCGAGACTCTTGTTTTGAGTGGAAGCCTTCTCAATCCTTATTAAAAAAGAATAATTTTAGGTGCTTTATGTCAAACACCAAGGCCTTCATCAGCGTCAACGGCAACACTATGCCCAACATTAACTCGCGAATCTGTGGGTTGTTCTTCAGGTAATAACAAATATTCATAAAATATTAATTATTGTTGATTGTTAGTGACATAATATTTTACAGGTGCGTTATTTGAAACGAATGCAGAATCTACTATTCTCAGATCGTCTAATCCTGGAAATGTTTCTGCACGTTTCGAACCTCTACCATCAACATCTATGGCCGAGGTTTGTAAACATTTGTATGTAAAGCCTCTATGACACGACGCTAGATTTTATGCAAAATTTACTTGTGCATTTTTATAAAAATATTAAGCATTGCTGCACCATACAGAAAATTGGCTGCTACATTTTGCGCTGAGTTTTCATGTACATTATTTAGAACTTGTTCTAAATTTTCTGGTAAAGATGCATGTAAAAATGTGCAGAAGTATCGTAATAGTCCAGTCGTTAAAGGTTTTCCGCTCCGAATTCTTTGAACCTTGACCGATTGACGTGAAATTTGGTGAGTGGTTAGGGGATGGCTCAAGGAGCAAAAGTGACATAGCGCCGAGGTGCGCTTTTACCCTGAGAGTGGATGCCACCCCTTCTCGGGGGTGGAAATGTGTTCACTCAAAATAACCCCGGAAATCGATAGAGGGTAAAATTATAAGTAAAAAATGTTCTATATAGATTTTTCGATAGATCGATATTTTTCGAGCTATTCGCGATTGAAAACTTAAATTTTTCGTGATAAAAATGTATGTTTTTAGACGGTTTTTCGCGAATAAGTCGAAAACTTCGCGTTCTATCAAATAAGTTGTAATAACCAAAAATGAAGTTTAGAAAACAGGAAAGAGATTACTTTTTTATGAATGCTCTAGGTCCAAAATAAAAGAAGTTATGGCTCGTTGAAGAAAATTTTTTTTTGCAACAACTTGGTTCGAAGTAATAAACGTTAATTAACGAAAACCCGATGCATTTTTCGGGAAAAACGTATAGAACATTTTTTGTAGTGATTGAAAAGACCTTTAAAATGAGCATTGTTAAAAGTCGATTGCATTATAACTAAGCGAGTTACTATGCAAAAACGGTGGGCCACTCGAATTTAAAAAAAAAAATGAGCGATAAAACCCCAGCCATTCCACTAGAATTGATATTGACCATTATCCCTTTACAAATTACTTTATTTTAGTATTACTTATATAATCCAAAAGTTTGGGCAGATTAGAATGCGTATTTTTCGAAAAAAATATGATGAAAATGGAAAACGTATTTTTCAAATTTAAAAAAAATACCTTATTTTGAAAATACCTAAAACTAAAAAAAAACGTAAAAAATAATATAGTACAAAAATGTGGATTTTTTCTTAACGAACATTTTAGGTTTTTTTTTATTTCTGTAGGAAAAAAATAACGGAGATATAAATGTTAGAAGTTTGCATTATAGTGCGCGGACCACCCCTCCCGAGCCCTTCAACCCTTTACTTTTAGAATATGCAAAGTCTGAGCATGTCGAAAAACTTTTGGATTGCATGAGTAATACTAAAATAAAGTAATTTGTAAAGGGATAATGGTCAATGTCAATTTTGGTGGAATAGCTGGGGTTTTAGCTCTCATTTTTTTTTCAAAAATTTGAGTGACATACCGTTTTTGCATCGTAACTCGCTTAGTTATAATGCAATCGACTTTTAACTTGCTCATTTTAAAGGTCTTTTCAATCACTACAAAAAATGTTCTATAAGTTTTTCCCGAAAAATGCATCGGTTTTTCGTTAATTAACGTTGATTACTTCAAACAAAATTGTTGCAAAAAAAAATTTTCTGCAACGAGCCATAACTTCTCTTATTTTGGACCTAGAGCATTCATAAAAAAACAATCTCTTTGCGGTTTTCTAAGATTAATTTTTGGTTATTGAAACTTATTTGATAGAACGCCAAGTTTTCGACTTATTCGCGAAAAACCGTCCAAAAACATGCATTTTTATCACGAAAAATCTAAGTCTTCAATCGCGAATAGCTCGAAAAATATCGATTTATGAAAAAAACTATATAGAACATTTTTTACTTAGAATTTGTCCCTCTATCTATTTCCGGGGTTATTTTAAGTGAACAATTTCCACCCCCAAGAATGGGTGGCATCCACTCTCAGGGTAAAAGCGCACATCAGCGCTATGTCACTTTTGCTCTTTGAGCCATCCCCTAACCACTCACCAAATTTCACGTCAATCGGTCAAGGTTCAAAGAATTCTGAGGTAATAGCATATTTTTACCTTCAACGACTGGACTATAATCAAACTAAACTGCAGCGCATGACGCGAAGTGAAAACATAAACATAACCTGCATTTTATTAGCATTGTTTAACTACGTGATTAATGTGATACTCTAACCTAACCTCAGAAAATAGCTAACAAACATGTTTGGCTAACTAGAAGATCACTGTAAACAGAAGTTGTGTCAGTGTATCACACCAGATTTTTTTTTTGACGAGTTAATTGTAAATTATTTGCGTTGTATTTTTCAGGTTCTGACATTCGATGATTCTGAAGAAGTAAACCTTTCACAACCGGCTGATTTTCAGGTATGCTGATCAACGATGAATTACACGAACAGTTATTATTTAATTTTTGTTTTGTTTCTTCTATTATAGCGACCCTTTGAAGATTACGTAAGAAATACACAAAACCGTGAGCTATTGCAGGATCTGCCAGAAGATACACTTGCTTTCATGGATGTAAACCCTTCACAGTCGACTGATTTTCAGGTATGCTGTTCAACGATGAACTACAGCAACAATTGAGACAATTTTTTGGCTTCGCCTAATTGCTTCGCCAGTTATCCAATTATTTCAGGCTTAACCTGTATATTTTTATTTGAATTATAAATCTTTTGCATTTCAAATTCTTCAATTTTCCAAAGCAGCTTATTTTGTACCTGGTTCGAGTTCTTTCTTTCACGCGATGAACTCTCGGCCGGCGCTATCTCTTATCAGAGTGCAAGCTCTCCTTCGGGCACAAATTGTTCGTACCTCGCACTTGCTATTTTTGGCCCGCCGTCACCGGCGTGGTTAAATTATGTTTGTTCAAGTCAAATTACTTGCGCTCAATTAATCTAATGAGCAGTGTATGTTTCCTAGGGCTGATTATGATCAGGTACGATGGCGCTTTTCTGTTTTGTTATTCGCATAGTAATTACATTTTTTCTTAGCTCTTAATTACTAATTTCAACCACGAGTTTATCTCGGAGGCCAAGGCGCTTGCCTTATCGCATTTTCGACACCTGCTGGGTTCGGCGTATTTGCTGCCTTTTTGAGGATGCTTTCGCAGCAATTTTCGGCGCATCCACGTCGATTTCAACGATATGTGTGCAGTTCACGACCTTCTTCCGAGTCGCATCCTTCATTACTGAAGATTCGTGATCTCATAAACATTCGTTTGTGATGTCCCTCCAGGCGTTTCGGTCTTGAGCTTTTACGCTAGCTTCTTTAAGTGGTTTATTGGTCAGCTTTTTTATCTGGTCAATCCACCTCAAGGGTGATCGACCTCTGGGTCTTTTTCGGTCAACCTTGCCTTGGACGATTAATCTTTCTAGACTAGTGTCATTTGTCCTGGTCACATGGCCGAAATAAGATAACATGCGCCTACGACATTCTTTGGAGAGCCTTTCGGTGACATTAAGCTCATTAAGTATTGAGGCGTTCGTTCTTCTCGCCGTCCACGGTATTCGGAGCATGCGCCTCCAACACCACATCTCGAAGGCATCTATTCTATTCCTATCCGAGGTGCTCAGCGTCCATGTTTCTGCTCCATATAGGAAGATCGTACCAGTTTCATCTTGGTGGTTTTTGGTTATGTGTTTGTCTTTCCACACCTTTTCCAGATTTGTCATGGCGTTTCGAGCGATTGCTATTCGTCTTCTTATTTCTTTTTGACAACCGCCTTTAGAACTTATGAGTTGTATGTTAGGCAAGCGATTTTCGGGCTGCGCTGCGTTACCCCTGTCTACAATCATTATTTTAGTTTTAGTTATGTTGATTTCGAGTCCTAGGGCCCTGCTTTCCTTTATTACTCTTTGTACCAGTTCACGACCACCTTATGTTAAACCAAAGGCGTTTGCCTGTTTGCCGTTTGTGAGCGTTGGAGAAGCGAGGTTAGTTTGTGCTATTCCGGGATTTATCTGATCTTCAATACCAGGAATTTACATCTGTGTATTTTAAACCCGTAATTATTTGGAATTTAAATTCATACGTTTTGCCATTATTAACGTGTAATGCTCAATTTCATACATGCTCTTGCTTTTGATATTTAAATTTTTATGCTTATAGTTAATTATGCTCAGTAGTTAAAGTTGCAATTTTGATGTATTTCGACCCTCTGTAAAAAGTACAGTCACGCTTTTTTTATCTTCAATAGCCTAAACAGAAGGATTTATTAAATGACTGTGATAAGCTTATCTCACGAATGATTTGTTGGTAAAGTTATTAAAATAACCTGAAAGGGGTTTTTAATTTTATGCGTGTCGCAACCTTCAGTTTAGGTACACAATTTTGTTATAACATTATTTGCATTTTAATTATCCTGATAATTTACTGCTGACACTACAAGACTATTTTATTACTTATTAATTAAACGTTAGTCACTTGCAGTTTATTTTTTCTTATTATTTGAAATCTTTTGATTTCTGGCGCCCATTTCCTTTCCTTTTTTTGAAAACATTCCAGGGTACACAGCTGATGATTTGAACCTACGATCCAAGGCCGCCGAAATTTGAACTGGCTCGGCCATCGCGGTGAGTAAAGAGTTTTCAGAGCTGCCGTGGGGTATAAACTGTAGGGGGGTTGATCTGCGATTTTTACTACCATTGCTTAATTTTATTAATTAATAGCAGGTCGGCTTCTTTATTGTTTCACAATAACTATTTAATGCAACAATTAGTTTCTTTTATTACAGCGACATTTTGAAGATTGTGAGCTATTTCAGGATCTGGCAGAAGATACACTTGGTTTCATGGACGTAAAGTGCAAGCATTGCGGTGCCTTACATTTTGCAGCAGAGGTAGGGGTCGTCGCAGGGAAGAATTCAACGACTGCTGTAATTTTGGCAATGTGAAGCTCCCAGAGCTGCAGTTATATCCTATACAACTGGAACATCTTTTGAATGGAAGTGATTCTCGCTCAAACAATTTTCGCAAGTACGTTAGGAATTACAACAGCAGTTTGGTTATGGCATCAATGAGTGCAAATACAGTTGCTCCTCGTGGAAATGGTCGATACTGTTTTAAAATACATAGTCAAATATACCACAGAGTTGATCCGTTGTACACTGCATACGGGCAAATATATACGTATATTAGATTCTGAAATTAGAAATAAACTGTCGCTAAAAACAATAAATTTCTAAGACATAACAAATATGGTTGCTGTTATGAATATCAAGCCTCCAAAGAAATAGAACTGAAAAAACATGACATCAAATATATTATAAAAAAAATAAAATACTTAATGATTTTGCTCGACTGCTAACTAATTTCTTATTTGCTTTTAAGAATGCTCTGAAGTCATGGAGAATATAAATGTAGAATTATTTGTGCTGTGCGATATTAATTAAAGGTTTATTACTATTTGCAATTTATTATGTTAATGCTTCGTTTAATTTAGCTAAATGAAAGTAATTCTTACGCAGTGTTTTCAATAAAAATAATACCTATGTGCATATTTATGAATTAATGTTTATACTTTAATTCCTTTGTATATAGTGAATAAACAAATTAATGTGGATATTTTGTGTTCAAGGATATTTCTATGATATTTCTAATAGGTAATAAAAATACTCCCTGAAAAGACTATACCATAATTTCTTCCCAAATACCATAAAATTGATGTTGCTGCTACCATAATTTATAACTGAAGATCTGGCAACGCTCTGCGAATTTATATGGGCATTCAATATTTGGCTTTAGTATAAAACTGACGTCCGATGTATCACAGTTACGTCGAATATATTGGAAGTTCTTAATGGTGTTTATTAATTGTTTTTCTACCCTTACGAAGCTCTACAAAGCAGTGATATTTCTTCTTTATTAAATGTTCATAATACAACACCGCATATAGATAGATAGATAGATAGATATATATTTATTGAATATAACCTACAATAGACAAAAAAACGAAACTAATATAAATTTGTAACACTATTACTAATTTATTACTAATTTGTAGTTACATATATTCAAAAGGAGAAAGATCAGCATTGCCGTTTTTCACTTTCACCTTAACATAGAAAAAAAAAACTTAATATGTATATAAAATTACACAGTGTAATGTGCTACGACGATGTACTGTCTTGAATTTCGAGCAATTTAGTTTTAAATGCTTTTTGAAACTGAGTAACAGAAGGACTAAAAAATATTTCCATAAAGGAATTAATTAGTTTTGGCGCTACATATTCAAAGCTACTTTCAAATTTATAGGTGTTATGCTGGGGAATTGTAAATAGTTCTCTGTACCTTAAACTAATAGTGCTTCTATTTATTACACAGCGTTTAATAAGAAAATTAAGTAAGTATGTTGGTTCTTCCGACTGTAAAATATTGTATAATAGAGTTCCATATAAAAGTGTAAATCTATTTTCTAATTTTAATATACTTAATCTATTTTAATATGGCGTTACATGATCTCTGTAAGGTATCACAAAGGAGTATCTTAAACAACAGTTTTGAAGCACTTGCAGTTTGTTTTTCATATAAGCCGTTAAGAAGTTATAATATACTGCTCTTCCATAGTCTGACAACTGAGGACAATTGTATTTGTTAAGCTCCATTTAACATCTTGGGTAAGAATATATTTATATCTCCACAACGTTTTTAGTTTCGCATAACATTCACTACACTTTTTGATGACATGCTTTTCAAATTTTAAATTTGTGTCTATAATTAGACCAAGATCGCGCGCACTTTCACTGACACTTATCACCTTATCGCTCAGCATTATTTCTTTTTTCAAGATAAGATTAGACTTATTGATTAAAGCGTTTGAGCCTAGACACAAGATAGTTTTCTGGGGGTTAAGCCTTAATCCGTTTTTCTCTGACCACTCTTGTATACACTGTAAATTGAAGTTCAGTTCATCAATGAGGTCGTTAACGTGTTCTGGTGAACAAGATTTATAAATTTGCGTGTCATCAGCGTATAGGTGTATATTTCACTGATATTGTAAAATATTTGGAAGGTCCGCTGTAAAGATTGTAAATAGTGTAGGAGCCAAAATGCTTCCTTGTGGAACTCCACATAGGGCTGTAGATTCTTGTGATATATCGTTTTCAATCCTAACTACTTGACCTCTGTTGGCTAAATAGCTACTAAGCCAGCTCAATATTTGATTGTTAAATCCATAGTATCGTAATTTAGCCAAAAGTAAATCTCGATTAATAACATCGAAGGCTTTGCTATAGTCTAAGAGTACTAGATACGTTATTTCACAATTATCCATATTTTTGGTTATATCTGTTGTTATTTTCATTATTGCCGTTGTAGTACTATATTTAGGTCTAAATCCTGATTGAGTATTTGGTAATAAATCGTTTTTTTCTACTCATGACATTGAAATCAGTCATTTTGACATTGATTCCGGTGGTTGAAGTTGCATTTCAACCACTAGAGATTGAAATGCTCGGACTACCGGGATTTCAAACTGTTTGACATTCAATTG
Organism: Agriotes lineatus; assembly: GCA_940337035.1. NCBI lineage: Eukaryota > Metazoa > Arthropoda > Insecta > Coleoptera > Elateridae > Agriotes > Agriotes lineatus. The sequence continues at coordinate 78,493 of CALNHX010001792.1, read as the reverse complement.
ATGACAAGAGAAATGTCACTTTATGTTTAATTTTTTTTAAGTGCATTAATTTGTTAAAATTAGTAAAAATTCGTAGAAAAAATAGTATATGTAACTCGTGGCTGATAAAATTTCAACGTCTCGAGTTACTTTTTTCAACTCGCTTCGCTCGTTGAAAAAAACCACTCTCAACGTAAAAATTTTATTTCAACCACTTGTCCCATAATATACTATTATTAATATGCTGAATAATGTGACTATTAACAATTTTTTCCAACACCTTGGACATCGTAGGCAGAATACTGATTGGCCTAATATCTTTCAGTACCCTCGCTGTGCTAACTTTCGGCAATGGATTGATTATAGCCTTCTTCCATATCATAGGGGTGGTTCCAGTATCGAGTGAGAAGTTAATAATTCCAGTAAGCTCATTTTTGCAGAAAGGTAACAATAGTTTCAACATTTTTAGGTTAATATTGTCTATTCCAGTCGCATTAGATTTCAGTTGGGCAATGGTGTTTTCTACTTCTTCTACTGATGTTTGACAGTTAAGTTGAGGTTCGTGGATATTGTCAAAGTAATTCTGTCGAAAAAATTTCAAGGTGTCGTCACTGATAGTGACATGTCCCACGCTATTTACCAAATATTCATTTATTAAAGTAGCATCTTTTATATCTTCTGCTATTACAGATGTTGGTTTAGCATGTATAAACCAAGAAGCGAATTTCTTCCATAACAGATGTGGGTTTTTTGTACTCATTCGTATCTGATATTGAATAAACGCCCTCTTTTCATTTTTTATTGCCATCGATAAGTAATTTCTTAAATCTTTGTAGTACTTTCGATCTTTTTCAAGTTTCGTCCTTGTGTACTTTTTGTATGCCTTATTCTTCATATTAATGATCAGTTTTAATGTATCGGTAATGTAAGGCCGGTATTTGTGATATAGAGTAACAGTTTTTAACGGTGCGTATTTGTTGAACAGTGTAAGAATTTCATTATTCAGATAATCCACATTAGCATCTATATTTTCTAATTCTGCAATATATCGCCAGTTTACTATAGCTGCGTCGTTGTTAAATTGGTTCAGATCAAAATTTTTGTAGCATCTGTATGTTATTGTTGAAGGGGTGGGTTTCTCTATTGTATAATTTAGAACACAGTAAGTTAGCATATGGTCGGTTACGTTTAATGGAAAATCTAGGTTTTCACATTCCATTACTTTAACTTTGTCACTGACACACATAATATCAATTAAAGTTGCGGATTGATCAGTTATCCTTGTTGGGTTGCTTACAATTTGTTTTAGATTAAATGAATTAATAAGGTCATAAAATTTTCTAGTGTAAGGTGATTCCTGGTTTAGTAAATCTGTATTTATATCTCCAACTAAGATAGTATCGTCTGTTGTCATTGTAATGTTTGATAAAGCAAGTTCAATTTCATTGAGTCCATATCTACGTTTGAACTCAAGGCTCTTTCTGTACATACCTTTTTTAAATTTTTTGTTACATTTTGCACATTTTTTGTATATGTTTTCTCATAATTATGAATGAAAATAATGACTTCTTTAAAGTATCTCATTTGAATGTACGCTTTCTGCTGCCAAAAATAGATAATATTAGACATATAATTAATGAATTTGACTTTACAATTTTCACTTTATCAGAAACGTGGTTATCTAATACTGTTGATTCCAATTATTTAACTGTATCTAACTGTAAATGAAAAGACGTCGTGGACGATCAGCTAAATTTAAAAGGACTTTTTTTGGATCAATAGCTAAGTAAATCATGTATTTTTCTTGCGTAGATATGATTTTTTTTTAATTTCAGATACTCTCGGGCGGCCATCTTCCGATTAATGATTGAATTTTCATCGCGGTACTGCCTTGGATTTTCTGCATGATAATATACTGGCATGTTATACGTTATCAACATGGAACTTTATATTATTTATTTTTTTTACCTTTCTGAATATCTATTTGATTTAAGTGTTGTTTCGTTATTTATACTCCATTCACATTTTATTCTGCGTAAAAATTTGGATTTTTATGACTTCAATTTCTTTCGTCATCATCATCTGTAGGTTTTAATCGTTTTCCGTATTTTTGCGTTTGCCAGTTATTTTGTGTGTCTTGTAGTGAATTGTTTGATTTGCAGTATGCATGCTGGGTTGACTCTAATTCATTTAAAGTTGTTGCTGTGATTGCTGTAACATTATTGGTTGCGAGTAGCACGGGTTCGCTGTTGGGAAGTATTGAAAGGGCACATTTTGATTGTACACCGTCGTATTTGATTGCATGTGCGGCGTGTTGTTAAAATAAGGGATATTAGCCATTTTGGCCGCACCCTGTACGAATGTGCTTATAACAGGATAAGTTACAATGCAATTTTAATTTCAAGTGGGTTTATCTTGCAGCTAAATGTACTTTAATAGTAATTTTTCTTCTCCAGAATGTGTACTGATCCCAGTTGCATATAAGCATTCTTTATGGACCCAAGACAATGGTAGCAAATGCTGCCTTTGTTATTGGTTACCGGCTGCTGACTCTATGCTGTATTAGATTTAGTTGCGTCATTTTATACGCAGCTGTAGACCATGTTTAGTATTAAATTCTGTTGCGTAATTTGAATTACTATAGCTCATGTAAATATTTTAGTAGGTAATTGTTACTTGTTATGTCCATCCATTTGCTTGTATCAGTATTAAAATCATATGACTCCGGAATGTAGATACCATAGTATAGCTTCAAATTATAGAGGCCGTGATACGAAATTATTGTAATAGCTTATTTTAAAGATTTTAAATAACAAAAAATTTCAATATTTCAAATTGAAATCTAGTTATTTTTTAATATTGTCATACCTGTATTTGTATTGGTTGATAGTCTTTTATATAGAAAGTATTATGTTATAATTTTCTGTAATTTACAATTTACAATTCTAATCTGGTAATCTCTTCCAGATAGTGTAAAAAGAGTCTATGTAAAATGTTGTCTTCAAATTGAACTTTCAATTGTTGGCATTGTTAACAACAAAAAATACCAAAAGTAACCAGCTGCAAAAAAGGTTTTTGGAATTATTCATTCTCCTTGTATTGCGTGTTTGTTTTACGATGCATGTCGATATTGAAATATAAATTCGTGAGAAAAAGTATAGAAAGAAAATTACAACCAATTTGTACAATGTGTTTCACTTCTCACCTTGGCACCACTATACATATATGTCGGCGCCGAAGATATTTGGACTAATGTCTCCGCCTATGAGTTATGTTTTGTAGTTATGTTATGGTTCGTTTGAACTGTTTTATTTCACGAGTTCATAGAAGGAACGCAATAGGTAATTTCCTATTGAATGAAACGGCGCCTGCAAGACCCAAACAATATGGGAATGAGGGAATGAGTAGCCTTGCCGAGATCAGGGCATTCTTGTATAGAAAAGCAAAGGTGTTGGACGAAGGTGCGGGCGCCGGACCATTACCGTTCCAACCCTTATTATTAGTTATGTTCATTTCGCCATTCCGGGCTATTTATTGGTTATTTTAATTTTCAACCAAATAAAGTGGTTACGCCCTGAACTACCCTTAAGCTCCGACATCAGAAGTGGGATATCTCTCTCTCTTCAGCCGTTATTCATCCAGTGTTGGATATGGGCCTCTTCTAATTTTTTCCATGCTACTCTATCTCTAGCTTTTCTTATCCACTGTTTTCCTGCCACACATTTAATATCGTCGGCCCATCTCTTTTGTGGCCTTCCCACACTTCGCTTTGTGCCTCTTGGTCTCCAGAGAGTCACTCTTTGTGTCCATCTTTCGTCCTGCTGTCTAGCGATGTGCCCAGCCCATTGCCACCTAAGACTGGCCGTACGCTCCATTATATCCGTTACTTTCGTTCTTTCTCGGATTACTTCGTTTCGGATTTTGTCTCTTATTGTGATTCCAGCATGGCGCGCTCCATAGCTCTCTGGGCGACTCTCAGTTTTTTCTACCATTGTTTTAGTCAGAGCCATAGTTTCCAAACCGTATGTGAATACTGGGAGTATACAACTATCGTACACCTTCCGCTTTAGGTTTATTGGCACACTTTTGTTTCTGAGAATGTAACTGAGTCTACCAAAGGCCGCCCAGTGGGATATACCCTGTGTAAAATCGCGATGGTGTTGCGACCAAGATATGCCAAAGAAATGTGTACCGTGCTGCAGGGGAGGTTGACCAACGTTCAGCGCAATTTCCGTCTGGTCATCATACTAGATTGAAGAGTTGAACTTTGTCACCGTCTCCATGTACAGAAAGGAAAACACCCTTCCATGGAAAATGCCAGAAATGTGGACGTGTAGGGTAGTCGGAAAATGAAGGGTGGTGCTCCTGAGAGGCGAGAGCATCGACAGCTCAACGTGAAAATTGGTGAGACCTTCCTTTTGTTTAATTCAGGTTCAGATTGCTCCTTGATTAAAGAGACTGTAGCAAACCATTTATTATGGAAAACGTTTAAACAATGTGGCTTGTTTAAACGGCATTGGTTGCGGATCATTTGTGTACCAAGCAAATCTCGAGTGTCGTAAGAATGCAAGAATTATTTATAGAGGTTTTATTTTGTATTGTGCCGGATAAGTTCATATCAGCAAAAATGGTAATTAAAGATTAAAACGGAAGTTGAATGCTTAGGCGATCTTGTTAAATACGTCCTAGAGCTCATAAAACAGTTGCTCGTGTAAATTCAAAGTCGGGGAGTATCAGATTTCATATTGCCGGCTCGGACTCTGCATATCAGTTATATTGAAACTTTAGCGGTTGTTAATGCTACAGGCATTTTTTTGGCAAATGCATTGTACGGCCTGCAGGCAAAAGCATGTTACGGTCTGCAAGCTTTTGAATTCGATATCGTTTATTGCAATGAAAAACACATAAAACTAGCTGATTTTTCTTGAAATGCATCATATGTTACGTGATCCACTAATATTGGCTTTGGGAAACGAAGTCATTCATAACGTCCGCTGTGTTTAATAACGTGATCTGGAAATAAACAAAGCATTTGCCACGCTACGGTCAAATGAATTCGACCCTCCTTCTCATACGAAATTTATTGGTTTCCAAAATGTCAAGACTTTGAAAGGCACTAATTCAATAAGCAATTTGTGGGCACGTGTATTTCGATTCGAATCTTGGTGCAGGATGCCTTGGAAATCTTACAATGCCTTCGTTAGCATTTTGCAAACACATACAGACAATATGATCTCATACATAGAGTAATAAGGGTGGTTGGGCCGGCTGAGGGCTGGCCTTCCAAGAAATATTTGGTAACATAGACATCTAAAAATAAATCAGGAAAAGCTCAAATTCAGATGCATTCCTTACCAAAAATTATTTCGGTCGTGGCACACTGTACGTGTACATATTGATATTTCTGGAAAACTAAGCGATAAAGAGAATACGTTTTTGTTACAATTGTTTGTTTGTTTGTTTGTTAATGGACGGGGTCTGGGCATGCAGAGTGCCAGGTGCCTTGGACACCGACTGCTTTGGTCGTATGGTCAAAGTCCTACTTAGAATTTTGCCGAGACTAGGGAGTTCCGGCCCTGGCAGGGGATCTTTTACATGCTGCACATCGTAGTAACGTGGGTCCCACGGCTTTGCATCGCTTCCGAATGATGGCATTCTGTAGAGGCTTTCATCTGCATTTTTTTATTTTTGAAAGCCTCACCGGGACCGGGAGTCGAGCTCGCGACCCTTGGATCGGTAGTCGGGATACTTGCCACTGCGCTACCGACCCCTGCTTTGTTACAATTGACGCCGTTACCAAGTTCTTCTGCAATGTAGGTATCTATCGGGTGTTCATAAACAGTCGTCATCCCAGTTGCTTTGAAAAACAAAATGTTATATCTTTGATTAATTCATGCAACACAATGAAACGTCATTGAGTACTGTCATAGCGCATTTTTTCTCAATTTTAATAGACATACGTTTCTGAAGTCAAAACCTACTGGGATGACGACTGTTTATGAACACCCGTTAAATTGTTTGAAAGAACACACCTTTTTGGAGCGCCTTGTAGAATTATTTGTGATCAAGGTGACTGCTTTACAAGTGCTGATTTTCGTTGCTTTTGTTCCAATCACAAGATATAAGTGTATTTTATGACTCTAGAAAGATAGTTTAGGTGAGGTCCGGTTGACATTGAACAGTACAAAGCACTCAGTTACAGGGTTTAGCCCCGCTTAGAATTACACAAAATTTGTTATTTAATTGACACTGAAGAGCCTACGAATTTGGATGAAATTAGACACCTTGCTAGTGAAAATATTGAGCGTTTAGCACGAGATGCAGTTTGTACGACTGCTGGAAAGGCACAAATAAAGTCATTTGTAATTAGTGATTTTGTATTCAGTAAAAATAACGAATAAATGCTATCAAGCTTGACCGCCGGTACCGAGGTCCCTTCAACATTGAAGTTTGATTCCGATCAGTTAATTATTGTCCCCTAGGGGCAAGGCAAAATTTTAGTTGACTCGGAGGAAGGTGGCTCCGTGTCGGCGGAGAAAAACGTCTGATTAATTTGCTCTTTGTTCAAATTATGTAGAGATGAATTGTCATTGTTTTCAGTTGATCCTGGCAAGGTATAAAACTTGGTCAGATGAACTGTTTTGAGTCGATCCTGACTAGAGATGTAACTTGGTCAGATGTGTTATTATGAGTCGATCCCGATTCTGAGTGTATCGGAAGGTGTCCAGCCCGATTCAGAGTTTAATCGGAAGGTCTTGAACCCGATTCTGGTGTAATCGGAAGACCGGTTTGGTGGTTAAGCCCGATTAGGAGTTAATCGGAAGACCTGTTTGGTAGTTTGTTGAGCCCGATTAAGAGTGTAATCGGAAGACCTGTTTGGTAGTTAGTTGAGCCCGATTAAGAGTGTAATCGGAAGACCGGTAGTTGATCCCGATTAGCAGTTTAATCGGAAGACCTGTGTGTAGTAGTTGATCCCGATTAGCAGTTTAATCGGAAGACCTGTGTGTAGTAGTTGATCCCGATTAGTTAAATATCGGAAGTTGAGCTTGATAGTAACAGTCGAATAGTGTACTTTATATGAAAGAGGATTTAGGTATGCACTACCTAAAGAGCTTGATTTGTTTTCTTCAAAATTGTGAAAGTCGATGATTGATTTGTTGTTTATTTGTTGATCAGGATGAACGAGCGGTTAAGTAACTGATTTATTTTCGTACAGTTGAAAGACTTTAGTGCCCGTGGACGTGCACGTGTCAGAATGGCCGTGTCGGCGCCGAAGATATTTAGACTAATGTCTCCGCCTATGAGTTATGTTTTGTAGTTATGTTATGGTTCGTTTGAACTGTTTTATTTCACGAGTTCATAGAAGGAACGCAATAGGTAATTTCCTATTGAATGAAACGGCGCCTGCAAGACCCAAACAATATGGGAATGAGAAAATGAGTAGCTTTGCCGAGATCAGGGCATTATTGTATAGAAAAGCAAAGGTGTTGGACGAAGGTGCGGGCGCCGGGCTATTACCGTTCCAACCTTTATTATTAGTTATGTTCATTTCGCCATTCCGGGCTATTTATTGATTATTTTAATTTTCAACCAAATAAACTGTGCTTATCGGAGTTAATGTGTAAAATCAAAGTGGTTACGCCCTGAACTACCCCTAAGCTCCGACATATATTTTTTATTTATCATCCTATTGATATCAAATTTTGGTGAATTATGTTAACACACACTTCATACAATGGTTGCTGCGCAAGCACCAAAGGCGCGATCTAACTCTGTATCCCGAATCCGGGGCAAGTTGATCATTGTACCGCCAGATGCCAGCGCATAAAGCACCAGCCTCGACACCGCAAGGTAAATGAGGTTACAGATAATACATACATACATGTTATCCATTAAAGGAGTTATTTGTACATTTAATAATTATTTATGGTACAAGTGTGATATCTTACAAATAATCCACGAGGAAAAAGTTGAGCCGACGAGGCCGTCAGGCTAAAAGAGGTCATTTCTCGAGTGTGTTATTTGTATTAACACAAGCGTGGCACACAAAATTTTATACAACAACTCAATAAATACCAAAAAACCATAAATTTTGTATTGACAGTTATGAAAAGTCATAGTGACAAATGGGGAAGCATCGAGGAATCAAATAAATTTTTAGAGTCGTCTGTGAGTCGTGAGTCTATGTTAAATTCGAGGTTAGTAGGTTAGGTTTTGTTTATTATTTGACACAGATGACGCAAAACCTAACCTGAAAATCTCGAATTTTGACAGTGCTACCAATATTGTTGGTAGTAGTAAGTGACATAGTTTTTCTCTCACTAGCGGGTTATGGTTTTTAGCTGATTAGTGGGCTATGGGACACTTTAGAGGTCTAAAATCGATATGATAATAGCCTTAGAACTAGAAGGTGTTGGATAAACATAATTACTGCAAACTCGTAAGCAACTGCGATCAAAATTAAATACGGACACTAAATTTAAAAATCACGGCCTACTTTTATCGAAAAAAGTTATTACCAGTTGTACAGAATCACAAAATGATATATATCATATTATCATATAAAAAAAGAGTATAAACGAAATAAATTAATTATACCTATTGTTATGCACATATTTTCATTTATTTTTGTACCTATAAAATAGGCAAAATTCCCCAAAAATAGTTTCTGATGTGAAAATAGCCCAAGTTATTTGATATTGGAAAGTGACATTTTTAGTTGTTATTTTCTTGTGTATTAGCGTATGTTCGGTACTACTTATAGTTATAATACTTGATCAATATAAAAATTAACAAATATATTAATATTTAGAATGTACCACGCAATGTTTGCTACCGATTCTTTGACTCGTCAAAATTAATATAAATACAAAGAAAATAAATAATGCTTTCGTGTATTTCAACCAGTAGCAATTATATATATTGATATTTTTGAAGGTTATATAAACGAGAACGAACAGTATCGTGTATCTGAGAAATCAAAATAATTTATAAAAATGTATTGTTACGTTTTTACGTTCGGGCTATTTAAAAAGTATACGCAGCTTCTGGTTTTAAACGTTTATTTACTATGATTAATTATGATTATTTAAATATACAAGAATTATAAAGGCAGAATTACTTATAACCTACAGGCACTATTTCTAACAACGATACACTTATTTAATAATTATTTATATACAGCTTAGCAGTAAGGATTTATATGGTTGTATTTATTTGTTATTTATTTCACACGGTTCGTTTATATCACGCGCGCTTCGAGTCTGATGAGAACTACTGAGAACTCCGGCGGCCGTGTATTTATATTCGGGTAATTTCCTTGAAGATCAATCTAGACTTCGCTCGACCTTTCTGGGAACCGCATGACGCACCCATCGCAGCTGGCTCCAAGGGCGCTGACGTCACGCCTCTGCACTTGTGGTCCAAGGTTGCAAGGTCGTTTCTCGAGGTTCTAGAAAAATCGGGGCACTGGGTCATGATTCAGGGCCAATGACCGGCAGCAGGATCGTTACAGTATAATTAATATTCACTATAATGCAAAAATTTATATCTAAAAGAAGAAAAGCAGAATAGATAACTTCCATAAACCCTGAAGCAAATTTATTTTTTTAGTTGGACTTTCGAAAATTTTAAATGCTATATTATTACCAAAGAACATAGAACTTGCCACTATGTTGCAACACTGTTAAATATTTTCCCAGTTAAGACACCTTTAGGAAAGATTGAATAAACAAGGATAGGTAGCAGGGTTCCTTGTCTTAACGAATTCTTTGCACTTTATTAGCAATTTGTATAAAATATTTGCTTATGCAACCCATATTAGCCACTTTCAAATATTCCCATAAGGTTGAACCTCTTTACGTTATATGCTCTTTGTTATTACAATGGTATCGTACTATGCACAAATATGGTTGGTTTGAGTACCTACTCGTTAGAGGTTGTACTTAAATAGCCAGCAAAACCAATTTGTTAACGCTTTCAGTATACTCTTTTATCGAATTTCATGTAATGTTAAACTTTTACATCAAAGTGGCAGTGCTGATTTGGCGGCGCCGAGATGTCCTAGACCCTTCTCAAGATACATTAACTTTGTCAATTGTTGTGTAAAAATAATCTTGTGTTCGCAGTTTTGCTATCTGCAAAAACACAGAGCCTACGGCGATAATAATCTTCGAGGACAGTGCAAATAAAAACTACCCATGATAAAATATTATCTTGAAACAATGGGACTGAAATCTCGGAAAGATTACATGTAAATTGACCTCTTGAGTTATAATCTGGCACCCACTTTCTTTTATTAGCCGATAACATTCTAAATCTTTTGTTCAGTTTTTAAACTCCGACTTTACTTTTGTATTTCGGAATGCTTTGTTCCCATCTTTAGGTGTACAAGTGTATAAAATTTGGCGAAAATGTCTATTTTCTGAAGAAACTTTGTTTCAAGTGCTACAACCAGCGACACACAGCTTGCAGTACATGAAAGATACACAAGAGTTTTGCTTTCAGGCCAAACAGTTTTAATTGCATTAATTTCGGCATCACTTTGATCAGTCACAAATATTTTTCGTTCAAAAAAAGAATTTATATCACAATTGAAAAATTGCAAGTACGAAAGTGATACTGTGATTATCAGGATGACAGGAACTTGTGCCAGCTCCCTTACTTTCAACTTTTGTAAATGCGCTTTTGGAGCACACGGTTTTTTTAATACTGAAAATTAGGGTTGCCAACTTTCGAATATAAAATCAAAGGACAAGCCAGCACCGCAGGCAATTCGCCGAAGCCTCAATTTTTTTTTAGGTGCCACGCCAAAAAAAACCGTTTTTGGTCTATCAAAAAAATTTTTGGTGCAATCACCAAAATAATACTGATATAAGATATAGGAAAATTTATTCTATTTTTAATATAATAATACGCATAGAAATAGATATAAAATCATATTTAAAAAAGTGAGTATTTATTAAATTAAAAGCACCAACTTCTGTCTGTCCTGTTTAACACACACAATAACACAAATAAAAACTAAAACATAGGTAAAACAAAAACCAAACAGTTATTGTAGTCTAGTACATACTTAAAAATCTGTTGTGATACACGCACATCACTTCCTTTTATAGTGATCTTATAATTAGCCAAAGTTTAATTTTTAAGCATTTGTCAATTTTTTTTAAATTACAAATTCTACAGAAACCGTACAAAATAGAGCATTAGTTGAAGAGACAAATTTTCTCTAAATTAAGCTGAATTTAAAAATGTAATAATATACTGGGTGTTCTATTTAAAATAGGAGTTAATAAACAAAAGAAAAAACAAAAGATACTCATTTTAGAGGTATTCAACTTGAAAGTCGCGTATCTCACATCAATATTCATTACAAATGTAATAAAAATGTAAGTTTGAAAAAAATCGTGAAACCTCATGTGGCTTATTTGCTTTGGCCCTAAGGGCCTCGGCCACTAAATCCACATTCTAGATAAAAAGGCAAACTTCAGTGCCTTGGTATACAAATTACTATTAAGCGTTAAATGGGACATGTTTTTATTTTAAATATTAGTTTTTTTTTAGGTACTGATAAATTGTTTGGTTTTTACGGACATATAGCGTCCTTTGACACCTTATTAAAGGACAAAGGACTTGATTTTGAAATAAAGGATTGTTCTTTGAAATAAAGGACAGTTGGCAACCCTACTGAAAATGCTTAACGAATTGGAGATGTGACGCTACTACGGTGCACTGTTTAGATTTTCTACTGGTCAATTGTATTTTTTAAGAGAATGAGGAAATTTTGCGGCCCAGGTGTATTTGGGGGTTGCAAAATGGGGAAAACGTTATATTTATCAGAAAAACTTTAAAAACAACATTTGTGTGAAATTCGCTGTTTGTAGATGTTCTCTTGGTCGATTGTATTTTTTAAGAGAATTCGGGACGTGGGAATTTTGTGGCCCAGGCGGATTTGGGAGTTGCAAAATAGGGAAAACTGTTATAATTATCAAATAAACTTTAAAACTAATATTTACGTCAAATGATCCGTTTGGAGCCTTTCTACCAGTGTTTTCATTTTTTAAGAGAATTTGTAATGTGGGAATTTTGGGGTCCAGGTGGAATTGGGAGTTGCAAAATGGGGAAAACGTTATAATTATCAGAAAAACCTTAGCATGAATATTTGTGTGAAATTCGCTGTTTAGAGATTTTCTGCTGGTCGATTGTATTTTTTAAGAGAACTCGGAATGTGGGAATTTTATTGTCCAGTTGAATTTGAGAGTGGGAAAATGGGAAAAACGTATAATTATCGGACAAACCTTAATATCAATATTTGTAGGAAATTTGCTGTTTGGGGATTTTCTCCTGGTCAATTGTATTTTTTAAGAGAATTCAAAATGTGGGAATTTTGCGGCCCAGGCGGATTTGGGTTTTGCAAAATGGGGGCTTTCTACGGGTCGATGTTCGGGATGTGGGAGTTTTGCGGTCCAGTTGGATTTGAAAGATACAAAATAGGGAAAACGTTAGCATTATAAGGAAAACCTTAAAAGCAATAGTTGTGTGAAATTCGCTGTTTGGAGATTTTCTACTGGTCGATTCTATTTTTTATGAGAGTCGGTGATAAGGTTATGGAGGGGAGGGCTAGCCTATTTTTTCATTTTTTAAATAAGGAAAATGCATTTTTTTTTATTTTGGCCCTCTGTGACACTGTAAATTTGCAAGTAAATAGTAAATAGCATGTCGGATTGTACTTTATTCTAACATGAATAATATTAAGTGGCTTAAGGTCATTGCCGAGCTGCACTTTTTCGCAGAATGGTAGTGGCCCTGGCAGGGTTGGGATGTTTTAGTGTCAGCTGTTTGTACTAAAACTTAATGCGCAATTTATTGTAATAGAAAAAATTGATGGAGACTTTAAAAATATAAATACTATACATATTTATATATACGGAAAATGCAAAGTTACCTAGTTTATAGAATGTAAAAGCTTCCCATACAACAAATCCGTTTAAAATATATTTATTGAAAAATCTGATACATATCGATTAAACAACTCAAAGGTCTAATCACATCTAATTCCTTTTTAACACTGCTCTGTTCCTCCTATTAAAAGCATCTGCGCTCCAGTTTTTATATTTTCTATTAAAGCACGTTTTATGGGTAAACAGAATAAACTATGAGTAATAATAATATGTGGGGCCGCCGATCGGAAGGCTTGTAATTCTCAAAACTCCTTTAAAACAGCTAATGAATGTAATAATAAGAATGACTCATATAAGCAATGCATCTTCTAAAGTTATATTAAAAAAATGAATGTAATATCGAATTCAACATCAGTAGGTTAGAATGGACAGTTCTAGAACCTCCCCCTACCACTTGGCCTTAAGTTCAAGGTCAAGGCTAAATGTTCAAGGTCACAGCTCAAGGCGAAACTTTAAGGTCACAGCTGAAGGCTAAACTTCAAGGTCAAGGCAAGTTGTTCTGTGAGCCACCTATTACCTTGAAATGTGGAAATAAATTCAGAGAGAGGAATGTGTAATGGCAGTAGCATTCGAACGCTGATATGGAAGCCTTGTTAAAAGCCATAGAAGTAGTTAAGAGTCGGCAAGTAGCGACGACCTAATGAATAGATTTCAGCATGAATTTGTTTAAATTTTACAAAGTAATCTAAAGAATTTCATTCAATAATGATAAAAAATACCAAATACTACATTTTTAACATGTTATAGTATAGAAAATAAATTAAGAAAATACTTCAAACTTGTTTTTATTTAGATTATTTCTTATAAATATAACATCGATGTATAACATACATACATATACGTAAATTAGACATTATTAAATAATATTAATTTCGTAAGTTTTTGACGAACAGAAGATTTATTTTTTAAAACATGTTGCAAATTAAATTGCTTTCCATAATGATTGGCTCTTATATTTATATAATTATTGGCTATTAAATGAAACAAAGTATATTCATGTGATGGTGTTCCGAATTCAACATTTATCGGATGTACAGTCGTGTGCAAATAAATCTGGGACAGTGTTTTTTTCACATGCAGATTCAGTTAAGAATTTGAAGAATATTTCCATGGATTTCCTCTTATCAGAGAGAGTTACGGGTTTCAGTACCTGTTAAAGTTTAATGTAACTCTTTCTGATAGCAGGAAATCCATGGAGATATTCTTCAATTCTTAACTGAATCTGCATGTGAAAAAAACACTGTCCCAGATTTATTTGCACACGACTGTACGTTAGGGAAGAAAAATAATAATTGTTTATTACAAATATTTTCTTTGGCACATTTAATAACATTCGCTTTAACATTTTTGTGTAAATGATGCTCTTTAATTATCACAGCTTGAAATGATTTTTCGAGCTCCTTTACAATTAAATGAACTGCATTGGATATCTACGATCATTATCATTTGATATCAATATATCTACACAAAATTGACAATTAATCTTTTTCATAATATTTTTTATAATATATCCACTTATATAATGTAAAATATCCTGCGCATACAGACATAAATTAATATTCTGAAGTAGATCAACATATTTTATTATTTCCTCGTCTTCCGATTGCTCAATTTGTATTTTGCAAAGATCTTTTTTCAGATCTGAATTGCAGGCAATCATAATTATTGAAAGTACAACAATTTCCAGTTTCAATTGCAATATTTTTGGTGAATAGCAATTGTCTGAGACTATTTTTGAACTGTACACAGTTAGGATTATTGTTTAAACCACCTCTGGCACGAACACAACTGAAAAATAATTCAATATGGTCTTGCGTCATTTTGTAGGTAAGAAGATATTTTAAAGGATCTTCTTCTTTATATAGTAATTTATATGCGATGTCTAAAGTACTTTGCATGTTCACAATAAATCCTATCGCAAACATTTGCCTTCCGCTTAGAAAGATAGGAATATTGTCTAATTTTAAAGTTTTTATATAATTAGTTGTTTCTGAAAAGACGGCTTTAATCGTATTTACGTTCGAAGCACGTATTGACTTCTTGAAACCATTAGCAAAAGGATTGCGCGGATTGAGAATGTCAAAAAGACGATCTATATGTCTAATAAAATAAATTGTGGCTTCGCTGTTTTGGAATTGTTTGTTCCCATTTTTTTGTAAATAGTCCATGGCATCAGCAACCCCACTACTCAAAGTCTGTTCTGCCAATTTCACTTTTATGATACTATTTCTGAAATTAACATGTCTGGAAGTTAGTTTATTAGCAAATCTCAATCCAACAGTATTTTGCAAATCCTTTAAGGCATTTACAAAATGCCATTGCACATCTCCTTTTGCAGATTTAATAATTTTTTTGTCAGCTAGTGTATTTCTGGCAAGTTTAAGCATATGACATGCATCAAACATTACATTAACTTCTAAAGAATTAGAGGTAGTAAATTTACAATTAAACCTATTACTATTTACATCAAAATTACATCCTAAGTTTTTAAAACTTTGTATGTTTGCTGGTGCACCATCACATGTAACATTCCATATTCTTATACCGATGTCATTCAATTTTCTAATTGCGGAATCTAAAAGTGTGCTTAACATGCTACCATTTATTTTATTTACAAAAAAATAGGCAACAGGACATTTAAATCTGTTTGTCATTGATACTAATAATATGACCAACACCTCACTCGCTAACTCCGTATTTTCTATGTTATCACCCAATTCAACATTACCTACATACGCCCCTTTCACCGGTTCCCATACAAGCTGTTCTCTTATCGACATTGAGTCGAACACTAAGCAACAGTCTTGCAACCAAATATTTTTAGTTAGTTCTAGTTTCAAAAATTCTAAAACTTTACTTAAAAAACCTGGTTCACATTTGAAACTATTCATCCAATTCCTAATTGTGGAAAGATGGGGTAAAGTAAATAATTTTCTAACAAATGCATAAGCCTTTGGAGAATAATAAAATAAAGTTTTAGCGAAATATTTCATGTTATCATTATAACGCACACCAGAACTTTTAACTTTTTTACACTTACGCTCATGTAATAGCATTTGTAATGGAAAGCCACTAAATTGCTCTTCCAAAATGGTTACCACCTCACTAGAAGCTGGGACATGCTTTCTAATTTCTTGAAGTAAATGCTTTAAACTTTTTATTCGTAGATCCCGACGTTTTACTTGTTGCTGCAATATCTTAATTTTTCGTCGTAATCGTAATCTAGTTGGTGACGGTGGTGTCTGAATAATACACCGAGTACCAACATCATGATTCATTAAATTCTGAAAAATATATAGTTAATTTAGTGATCTCTTCGATAATAGAGTCTTACCTGTCCAGATATCCCAGATAAGTCAAGTGTAGTACTTGTACTTGGCATTTCTCCAATATCATCGACCTATAGAGATTAGAACAAAAATCACATTGACATCCAAATTAATTAATATATTTGAATCTTTAACATATTTTTAATATGAATGGTGTTTACCTTTTTCTCTTCCTTAATTACTCTGTGTAATAAACGTTTTTTGGTTGGAATAGGTTTTTGAAGGTGGTCAGGAAATTCTTTAAACACTGAAGGAAATGCATCTTCTTTCAGCAATCTGTTGCTGGCACCTGGTCGTATTTGGTAATCCGTGGAAAGAAAATGATCACTGCATAGAAAACTCTATTTTGTTGGTGTAAACTTTTTTCTGCGTACTGCTTTTATCCATTTTTTTAAAACGTCAGGTCTATTTAATGGAAATCTGGAACGTGTGTACATAATGTTATAACAATTACCACAAACCTAACCAAAAAATAGTAACTTACCGATGAAATTGTAAACCACTTCCTTTTGACTGCCTATTCGTACATCCGAATGCAGAACAAGAGTTTGCCATCTTTATAGTTTTATATAATACACAATGCCAACACAATATTTAACAAAGTTTAAAAAATGTATTTAATGCAATCACTGTTCACCGATACAAGATGTAAATACATGAAACACGTGCTTACGGAACTAACGCTTCTTGCCGTTAAGGGGTGGGGGATCTCGTCAAGCCAGCCGGCTCGTTTTTAAGCTCAAAGCACGGACTCCAGTTATAGTGTACCTCGATGGGTAAGGGATTACTAACAGTGACGGACAAAACAGTGGAATATGTTCCTTGGAAGGATCCGAACTCATTAGTGAATCAGTATAACACAACCAAGCATCGCACAATAGGAATGAAACCTGTCGAAGTAAACTTAAGAATGCGAATATTTTGTTAAACACAGCGTACAGTTACACAAAGACCGTGAATCCGAGACCTCAAAAGTTTCGTACAGTGGACTCGGTACGCAACAGCAAGTATCGTTCGGCATTTAGCAACAATATCCACTGTTCGACTTACAAACCCAACAACCTATCGACTCACGGACCAAGAAAGTCAGGAAATTAAAGGAGGATTCTGCGAGCATGAACTGCAGAAAACAAAACATTCGGACGTATATCTGGTCGAAAAGGTTCTGAAGAAAAAAGGAAATTTGGTGTATGTAAAGTGGTTGGGATTCGACAATCGACACAATTCTTGGATATCTAAAAGCAATGTCGTATAACTTAAAGAACTACTGTAGCACTCTCAAAATCAAAAACTGTTTTTTGTAAATTATTGTTTTATTAATGCCACTAAACACAAACAATATTTCTTTGAAACAGTTTCATCTTTCTCGCAACAGAAGCGACAACAGCAAAAGAACGAAATCATTAACATTTTAACGAAGCTGCTATTGTTAAAATATATAAACTTATCGTTAACATTCAAAACAGGTAAGCGTATTTGATTCCCAACAATAACTACAGTAAGAATATATAATCACTAACAAATTAACAAAGGTATTATTTACAAACTCGGAACTATTCGTAATCTACATATATAGTATACACTACTAAGCGCAAGAAAGGGTTCGTTTGGTGAGACGTCTGCTATAAATAATAACCAATACTGTTCCGGGAACATACTTTAATTTAAATTTGGGTTGCGACTGCCCGCAGCAGTTCGTCAAGCCTGTAGTCAGCACTCCTGCAGTGACCCCACGCTAGTGTCTTCGCAGTGTTCCGGATAAGGTAGCGCTTGTCATCATGCGACGAAAGCGCAACCTTATTTATTAAGTCGGTGTACATAGTGTGTAAACGGGATTTAAAGACGTACATTTGACACAAGACAAAGTTCGTTGATCAGATACTTCCGAACAGCGCTCTTTTTCACTCCTTTGGCTTTCTTGTCCACTTTAGATACGCTGTTTACACAGTATGATTTTGCACCGACCCCATAAAAGCTACGTACGACTACGCCAGCATATTCGTCCTTGAATTTGCCAACAACAGACTCGATTCGCGGAATACCGTGCAGATTATCCACATAATTTGCAGTATCGAACCAATGAAGGTTGCGTTTTATGTCGTCATAAAAATTGTTTGTTTTAATTTCTAAAATGAAAGAGTCAGTGTCTGTGTAGAGTAAAGAGACATTATTGTCATAACGTTTTTTCAGAAATCCATAAAAAATCGTACATAACAGTTTTTGAAATATCCAAGATGGAGAAACCAGCATAACTAGGTTTGGCATACCAGACCCACAGTCTGTTCATTTCTACGGCTATTAAATTTTCATTAAAGCAAATTCTATCTTTAAAGTTAGGTCGCGCTATCAACGTTTTAGCTCCCAGTCTATTACCAATTGTTTCCCAATAACTTACTAACTTTACAGCAACTCTTTTGTCCACGTTCTCCAGTGTTTTGCCAAATAAGCAGTTGTTAGCCAATTTAAAAGAATTTCTCTGAAAGTTGTTTGTCGATCGGTTCCTAAAGTAAGTATTAAAATCAATGTAGGTTCTGAGTCAAGGAGATTGGGTAAATTTTAGTATTCTATGTACTTTAACCAAAGTCAGACCC
Organism: Agriotes lineatus; assembly: GCA_940337035.1. NCBI lineage: Eukaryota > Metazoa > Arthropoda > Insecta > Coleoptera > Elateridae > Agriotes > Agriotes lineatus. Next base: position 59,632 of record CALNHX010001792.1, on the reverse strand, counting down.
GCATTCAAGGCCTGCTGTAGTGCTCTGTAGTGAATGACATATTTCCGTTTGTCATTTAAATTTGGAATCAATTTAGGTTGCTTAAATTTTCCCTCAGGAGGAATGAGAAGCTCCGGACAAAAGGGAAGGTCATTGTGAGCGTCGTGCAAATGCTGTGGATAGTCCAAATCTACCTCCAACACGTATCCGGTATTGGACTCAGCAGACACTTGAAAAATGTCAAAATTTGAAATTTCCTCGTCAGTCATCCTAACAAAATCACGTTGTGGAAGAAACTGTCTCATTGCTTAACCATAAAGGTTGGTTGCGTCTAGCAACATAATAAACGACATAGGTTTAGAAGCATCGTAATTCCCGACAAACTCATTTTGGCCATAGCTTGTCTCCCCACACAAGTGCTGACTCCTCCGCGAATGCTGTTTCTAAAAAAGTCTAACATATCTACATCAGTAAGCAGCTCAAGTTCAACCCCCGTAAACCTCCACATAGCGTCCCAACTTAATCCTGGGGCCGTGTAGTACTGAGCTGGATCCAAATTGTAATGTTTTAAATAAAAATTTCTAAAATTTTCGAACACGTCTGCCAAAATAAACACGTCACATTTGAGATAGATATCGGAGTAGTCGTCCAACGTTTGACAACCAAAAGTTTCCCAAACTTTCACGGCTCGTTCGTAATCAGTCTGAGAAATATGGGTTTCGGTTAGACGGTCATAAAAGTCTATATAGGAATATGGAAACACACCTTTCTGTTTCATCAACTCAAATTTGATGCCATTTCCGAATTGATTTTGAATTTCAACGTACTGGCCATTCGACAACGTGTCGGCTAGCGATGCCAAAGACGAGCCCATAAAGCGAAAGCTATCCAAAAATCTGATGTTCGGATAAATGTTTTTTTGCTTTGCCTCCACCAAAATTTCATCAAACCAAAGACGTCTGCCAAACGAAATGTACTTTTCTTTAGTTACCGGAATGACATCAATGTCTGCGTTATTTTGAGCCAATTGTTTAACAAACAGGTGAGAATCGTAATTTAGATTGTGAAAAAATACCGGAATAAAATTTGGAAGTTTATAATTTAAATTACAATTGGAGTGAGCGGCTTCCCGATAGTTTCCAGTCAAATGATCGTGATCGCGTAATTTTACATCCCCATCACCAAACGGTCGATCACAAATGTAACATGAAACGGCTTCGTTAAAGTTGTGAATTTCCGTAGCAGACATAGCTTTCATAGGCACAACATTTTTCAAATGATGCAAATAGATATTTTGCGCATCTCTACCTAAACGTTCTATAAACACGTCCACCGCATCCTCCCCCCGATAAATTTCGAATTTTGACAGGCTGTCGTCATACGAACATTTCAAATAGTACGCGAAAGAGTAGGGTATGTGTTTACAGGTTGTAATCGTATACGGTTTTGTGGGATCCGGTTGTTGGTCTCCTGCATCGACGGGTGCCAAAATTGTTTCAAAATCCGCGTACACTACGAATCCGAACTTCAATTGCTTCTGATAATTTTCAAATTTGAGAATATTCTGCTGTCTCACCTGGCTACACCTGTCAGTGATCAACTCTGCCGTTGGCAATTTAGTATACACATGATTACAGTCATAACTTTGATGCATAGTCAAGTGCGCTTCAGTTCTAAAGTAATTCAGACAGCCGTCGCAAAAATGCTTTGCACCGTCTCTAGCCGTTATTTGTCGCGACACTAATCTAGACAAATCTTTGATCCAACAGTAGTGACTATTACCTTCGTCGTTAGTTACAAGCAATACATTTACGTGCCACCTTTTTTTATAGAAGGTGTAGTACAAAAGTTTTACAACTTCATATTTAATTATATTGTCTTTAAAAAATGTCTCCAGCCCGTATACGTTTATAGAAGGCTGCGGATTAATTTTTTCAAATTTAGAAATATCGCCCTACCGAACCGGAAATTCAATACCGGTCCATTGTAAAAATCGACGACCATCTGGATACGAAGAAGTTCGATTAGGCAATCCAACTAGTTCCCAGAAGGCCGAAGTTACTGCCCAACCGAAGCAACATTCGTCATCGTTTTGAACGTTCACGATCGCTTTCTTGCTCTGAATTGCTTCGGGAGCGGGATGTACGAGGATGCTCGAAATGGATTGTATTTGTTGACGTTGACTTCAATTTACAACAACTGCTTCAAGATCCATTCTGACAATACAGAAAATCACCAAAGTTAGAATTGTTACAAATAGCTACAGATTTCTTGCACACACCTGATTCCCGCTCCTGAAATTCCGACACCTTCTCGTCTAGTCTTCCAGTCAAATTATCATATAAGTGGCTCAAGTCTGTACCGCGAGTGACTACCTCGTTAGCCGTCTGAAAAGTTTTTACGTCTTGTAGATCTTGAGCTTCTAAAATACCAAATTTAAAAATTTTTCCTTCAATCCGGTCAATTATTCCACAACGCTTATATGATAATTTTCCGTGGAAATCCTATAACCCACACCTTTCCCCAAATGAAAGACACCGCACCGCGTCGTGTGACGATTGCTCCTCAGATGACCAACGAAGCACGTTCCAGGAATGTTTTCATCGCACACGTCACAGTATTGCGTTCTGGGAAAACCACCTATCAAAACAAACTATTAACACACTGTACAAACACACCAAGCACTCTTACCATCACTACTGGAGTTGTTTAGTTTTGGGCATTTACTCTGCTCCTCACCACCCACCACCGAAGTCTCCATAGCGTCGTCTGTAATTAATACAACTACACTGAAGGTGCTGCTATACATAAACCCATTTTAAACTCACCACTCGTAGATGGATGGCCCAGCTGTTGACGATAACTTTCTCTCCGGTGGCGGAACAAATTGTCGGCCTTGGTAAAGGACTGTCCGCATTCGCTGTATTGAAACATTATAAACGATTAATTGCAATTCTACACTGGGTAGGCTCTTCGCTAGAACGTTAGAGCAATCACTCTCGCCAAGTATGGCTTCCCTAGCCAGACATGTAAATACATTGAGCACACTCTAACACACTACCCAGGTACCACGAACGCGGACGTTGAGCCTTGATACCCTGGAGGGGATGGGGAACTAGATTACGTCGTCTTGGAGTTTAAGGGATCTTACATATTGGTTTTAGTAAATTGCTGCCGCTAGTTGACAAATTAGCTTCGTTGTGTTTAATAGTGCTTGCGAGACCTCATCTTGCCGCTGCGTCAGCTGGCAGCGCCGTTGTACATATTTATGGTATTTTTCAGCCTTGCGACTGTGCCCACTGGCAATTTTGGGTCTCACCCTTACTATTTTGTTTGTGACGGCTGCCAGTTGTAATTCAATATTATCCAACTGCACATCCATACCGTCCCTCAACCTTTCCAAAGATTTAATTTCTGATATTCGTGCAGCTCGAGCGGCAACTCTGTCCTGGTATGATTTGTTGTTTTGTGTCAGTAGCATGTTTTCGTCGTCGTCATCGTCGTCGTCGTCGCTTACCGAAGAGATGGGCGATATCGCACCATCACCCTGTGGAATGGATGATGGTGCAACATCGACCGCCTCCCTCTCAGTGTCCGCGGACGCAACAGAGGAATCGAATGTTGCTACTGTGCCCATTGAAACTTCCGCCACCGGAGAGGCTCTTCCGCTTTCGGATGCTACACTGCGCACAGTATTGTTCTTCTGTGACAGTGGTTGCGGGGTTGCCCGTTGTGAGTTGCGGCTGGTCGGTCGCCTTGAGCCTGGAGCGACTTGGATATCAATCCGAGGTTTTGGGTCTCTGCAGCACCATCGAAAGTGTCTTCCGCATAAAATGTATCCCCGAAATCAATAGCAACAAAAGTTTGTTCCGGGCGTGTGGGATTGGAGGACTGAGACCTCACCTTTTTCTGCGGTGGTGGTGAATTCTCGCGTATCGCGTCGTTAAAATAAAGACTTGGCATATCCATAAATTTTTGCGTGTTAAACGTTGATGTGTCCTGCACACCCTCGATGCGAACGGCCCCCTGTCCAGTCTCAATCCCGCAATCCCTTACAGTCTCCTCAATCAATAAATCTACATCCAAATTAGGTTCAATATTGCGCTTCTGCCTTCTAACCAATCATTCCTTTAGAATTTTGTTACTCGCCGGTTTTTCAGCGGACGATGTGATGGGACTACCCCCCGGAACTACATCAACTTGGGTTAAAATTTTGCCCTTATTCTGCTTTTTAGACATGCTTTTCCTGCTACTCACCGGTTTTTTTGATGGTCTCAAATCGGCCTCAGATTTTAAGGACACCACTACAACCGGTGGCTGCAGCTGGACATTTTGATATATTTTTACCTTGTCGGCGGACGCTTTCGATTTAGAAGGTTGAGCCGGTGCGAATTTGGGGTAAGATCCGCTAGCTCTCGAACAGATGCAGAGTACCACATCATCCGGTTTCCGCAAACTCAACTTACTATACCCAGGCTCCCGCGTACCACCACCACAAACCGTACAAATCACAACACCTGAACGATGCATCACGAACGAGAACAAACTTCAGAGTGACGCTCCTTACCGCCACCACATGTATTTATACTAACAATATAATGGGGGCTTGTCCTTGCCTTGAGAAATTACATTCCGAGCGTTTCCAAATAACAACAAGGAGCACCGATCTTGCCCTTGAGACATTACAATTCGAGCGCTTCCAATAACAAGAAGGAGCACTGACCTTGGGCTTGAGACTTTAAAATTCGGCTGCTTACAATAACAACAAGGAACACGGAGCTTGGTCTTGGTCTGGGAATGCAGTGGATGTCGGTATTGCGAACTTAAATTTTACGGTCGCGACGTTCCTTACCGTCAGCGTCCTACATAAACATGTAGTCTACAGTGAAATAGCGGCGTCTAGAAACAAATTTCACAAAGATCGGACGCTCATAATTCCAGAAACATCACACTGATTGCTCACTAAACAACGGAGATATGAGCGAATTTACAAGATGAAAAGGTTGGAAAAATCTGAAATCAGAAGCTAATATATACATAATTTTAAAAACACTCCAATATCTTAATAAACAACGAATATATGCTATTTTTAATATTTAACCCCAAGTCGTTTGGATAGGTGGTACTTTGAGTTTAGAATCGCAAAGTACAAAGCAATAGGAATACAATGCAAAAAACTTCGATCAAATATCTAAATAAACAACGGAGATATTCAATTTTTAATATTTAACCACAAGTGTTGGGGAAAGGCCGTAGTTTAAGTTTAGAATAGCAAAGTAGATGACAGTAGGAGTACAATGCAAAAAACCGTGTTTAAATATCTCAATAAACAGGGAGATCTGAGCGTTTTAAGATTTTACATTAAAAAAAAAATAAAAAAAACAAACAAAAAATTTTAAAAAAGCCCATTTTCTTGTGCGACATTTTTCAAAAATGTTGTTTTTATTTTGTAATTGTTTTTTGCGTCATGTAATGTAATAACCCAGTACTTGATGTTTTATTAAATAAATAAATGATATACGTCATCTTTGGTTTTTTGTTTTTTTTTCGCCATGTCCGGTAACTCTTGCGTTGGATTAAATGAGCCACGATGCTCGTTAGGGACAACCATCTAGTGCGGTCATCATGTTCTGCCAGTGCGTTTTTAATGAGTGGCCCATGTTTTCATATTTGACACTTGTGCACGGATCCTGGGACGACTTCCGTGCTGGGGAGCGGATGCCCTTGGCGAAAACGTATAATCCTATCATCCAGTCGCACGAGTTGGACGAAGCCCTACTACACTTCCAATGAAGGAAAGACCAGGTGGTGGCCATTGTGTCAATTACCGGCGGGGCCATCATTGAGGACCGTGACAGGAGGCAACTTTTCGTCGCCACACCAGTAATCAATCCGTGTCTGGAACAAATGGCCATGGAGGACCGCTCCACCAAAGATGGAAGTTTGTATATAGACCTCCCTGAACCACTCCCCGACTTTGTCAACCTCATGTGGCCACACCTTCCGTGGAGGACAATGCCGGAGGAGTAATTTTAGTTATAGTTGTAATTATTAATTTTAGGTGTAAATAAATTTCTTAGTATTATTCGTTAAAGTTATAGTTGTAATTATAAATTTTAGTTGTAAATAAATTTCTTAGTATTATTCGTGTTTGTTATTTACTGTCGAGGTGGTTTATTATGGGTTGTACATGCTTAGTACATTCATATTGAGTTGAGTGCTTTAAGACTTTAGAATGCCTATCAATAAGTTTGGACAGCACATGCATAGCGATTCTACTCGTCACTCTCAAGTGCTCCTCTTCGAAGACCTGGGTGGGCTTGATAACCTATATTATGAAAAAAACCTACTTCTCTTCGCTGAAACTGCACTACCTGGTGGATTGCTTGGTCTGAATAACACTGGTACATCCGAATATATTATACCCTTTACTAAGGCTAAGATAGATAATTTTATTGTTAACCCTCGCAACACACCAATCGTAATCAATAATATTATACACACCCCTAACGAAGTAATTGGGATGGTTTTACAAAAAGGTAATAAACTCAAATTTCAACAACTGGCCGTTGAATTTCAACCCACAGCTCCAATTATTGCAACCTCTTAGCCTGGTATGTATATTGAAATAATACAACTTTCTCTAATTACTACTTTTATTTCTTACTAAATAATATCTCACAACTGTACACATTTATTCATTACCATATCTCACTTTATTAATTCAATAAAAAATGCAGCATCTTATACATGCATGCTACATTGTCTGATTTTATGCGTAGTGTATCCAAAACGCTCTCGATGTTGGTTTTTACATCCTCAGGTAAAGTCCAAATACCTCAAGTTACACTTAGATAAAACTGTTCAAACTCTTGACACTTTAAGCACTCCAGTTTGTATTCTAACAATTTTAACAACTTTCAACATTCGAACACTGATTCGACTCCTAGGTACACTTCAGATATACTTATTTCTTGCAGCACAATAATTTTCCTCAGTCCTATTGTTTTAAAATATATTCTTTTCACAGTACTCAGGTTACGTGGTTGTAATTGACAGTTTCTACTGTAAAAGTAGTTACATATGATTCCCTGATTTTCTACAAGCACTCGAAACTCAGCCTCCTCCAACAGCACCCAATCACCTTTGTTGCCGTTAATTACAACTGTTGGTACAAACGATGCTCTAGTACAACACAATCCCACAGACGCAAATTTACTTTTTAACTTATTTAACGGATACATCGTTGAGTTCAATAATATTGGCAGCTTTACCTTAACACACATTTCTTCTGTCTTCATCAACACTTGCTGCTTAAGACTTTCAACCGACTGTTGTAACTTATCCATTCTTACCCACCAAACTTGATACTACCCATCGACATCACACCGCGTTGATATATGCATCTTTCAATGTTATTTGCCCGCGTTTATATATACATCTTTCAAGGTTATTTGCTTTAACGGTGGGAGATTTATATAACCTTGTCTTTCGTACAGCAGCCGCCAGTTTACCATCATGAGTTTCAATGACGACAAGATCGTATTCTACGAAAAGTTTGTGGACTTTCTTAGTTTGCAACCACTACATCCATCACCTCATCAACTCCATGCTGTCGTGACGATCGACTATTCGATGAGCCTTGCCAGTGAGCGCCTATAGCAGACGACCGTCCTGAGAACGGCGCCTACCAAATACGAGGGCGACCCATTCCTGTGGTGGAGGCAACATATAGAGGTCCCCATCCAGCGCTTTCTCGCTCAACTACCAGATGGGGATGTAATGTACATTAGTTATTGTTGGACTGATTAAATAAATCTATATAAACGTGTCTGCTTTTTTTGTGGTTGTGGTATATATAGGACCTTAATACCTAACTCGCTGTTAGTCAGTAGCTACACTTTTTACAGTCATGTGCGTCGACGATCGTGAAATGCATTTCCAAAGCTTTTTGGAACGATTAGACTCATTCAATACCTAGACTGGAGTCAAAGTCCAGAATCGCTGGCCAGAGTTGGTTTCTTTCACATAACAAATAGTGAAGATGATGTGCAATGTTTTTACTGCGGAATTAGAATTCGCCTCATGACGAACCTCTCTCTGAACATCTCCGCTGGTCTAAGAATTGCAAATATGCAAATTACATTCGCGCCTTACGAACTGAGCAAGACCTATTACTAAACACCATGACACTTTTCGAAGAGTTAACTACTTTTGGAGATGGCGGTGGTATCGACGTTGTTGGCGGAGGGGCGCTTACCAACCATGGTTTGTTGTTGTTGTTGAAAAAGATCGCCAGTGCATTAGTTTCATTCTTACACTCTATGTTGGTGCCCCTAAAATTTTTAGTCGCTCTCGCGGCCGTTTATGATGGTGTTGTCTACGTGCTTCAACCACCACATTGCAGTTCAGCGTCTCTTGCTTACAACGGTGGTGTGCACAACGTTACGTGGCGTAAAATGGATACCAGTTCCTTGGCAGCTCTTCCCGTTTTTAAATTGCCTGTGAAAAACTTTACGAAAGATGGTGTTTTTACGTTCAAGATCAAATACAATTGTTCTACATATACAGTAGACACTAATTGGCAAACCATTTTATTGAAGACCAAGCCTGATGTTTTGAAGATGCTGCTTCAACTCCCCGACAACTCCTGTTGTGTTTCCACGGTCGTTTTAAGCGTTATTTTATTTTGCATTTTGTGTATGTGTGTTACATATTTCGTTATCTGTTGGTACTATAATAAATTAGTCTAAATGTATATGTAAGACAAATAAATATTACTCTTCTTTATGCATTCTTTTAATTCTTTAAAGTTGTGGCGCTGAATATTCTTTTACATTAACTTAGAATAACTACATACACACTCAAAAAGAACACACACATATATTTGTAAATATTTATTCAATCCAAAAATAATTAATTGGGACCACGTCGCCATCTAACAATCTCGATAAGAATTTTATTGTGGGTAGCTTCACGTGCCGGCTCCACCACTCTTCTATCTCCTGGAGACCTTGGAATGGTTCTAGCAGCGTCCTCAGGACGGCGGTCTCACCTAACTGCTCGTTGAGGACCTTCATCGTGTAGTTGACTGTGATGACAGCCTGGAGGTGACGAGGTGATAGAGGTAGCGGTTGCGAGGCGATGAAGTAGCATGGTAGCAGGCATGATGATAACTGATAACTGTAGTAGAAAACGGTGCGACTTATATATGAATCTCAAAGACAGAACCTTGAAAGAACTAACCTTGAACAATAGCCTAGAACAACTGGTCATGACCTTGAGCAACCGAACTTGCAAAATAGCCTTGACCTTGAAGTTTAGCATTAAGCTGTGACCTTGAACATGTATTATTCTTAACATGGAATTTCGGCTTAGACCGCGTAGTATTTGTATATGAACACCCAGCAGTTTCTGGCTTAATGTGCCTTGCACCTTGTGAAGTCGAGCAAAAACCCGCGCGATGGTCATGCTCTTTGGTGGCTCGTGTTGTTTGAGTATCTTGAGAACGAGGATACTTAGGCAGATTTGGCAGCTTGCAAGCTGCGAAGTCGTGCGAAACGTTAGTGAATATGGATGCACAAACAGCAAAACGGCCAAATCTGCCAAAGTATCCTCATTCTCAAGATACTCAAACAACACTAGCCACCAAAGAGCATGACCATCGCGCGGGTTTTTGCTCGACTTCACAAGTTGCAAGGCACATTAAGCCAGAAACTTCTGGGTGTTCATATACAAATACTACTCGGTCTAAGCCGAAATTCCATGTTAAGAATAATAATTCGAGTAACCGCGAAAGCCTCAAACAGTATATAACTTGAACATTTAGCCTTGCAAAATAGCCTTGACCATGAACTCAAGGCCAAGTGGTGGGGGGAGGTTTTAGAACTCTCCATTATAACATACTAACATCTCTATCTAATTGCAAATTAATATTAAGGTGTACAAGATGCTGAAAAGGTTCAAAATTGTAGTACGTATTATTTATTAATGATCTACTATGCAGTAGCACTTCGCAGTAACGTTTTGCGTGGCATATAATAAACAATAATAATACAGATGTGAACAATTTTAAAACTTTTTGTTATTACTATCCCTTGTAATTTCTTCAGATTTTGAAAATTTTGTGCTAGAATTGAGAATTAGCAAAATTCATTTTCAATGTATTAAGGAAGGTTGGTAAATTGCAACTTCTGTAAATTTTTCTGTTTGAATAAAATGTTGAAATATATATCCACCCATTAAACTTGTTAACTTAAGAGTAAACGTGTCTTTAACATTAGGAATACAACTTCATGAATTCGATTTTACTTGGGTTTTGATACCAAACGCATTAAACCCATTTATTAATGCAGTTCATATTTCTTATTAAACTACGAATATTCCTTTTTAATTTTTTAACCAACGCATTTACATTTCTTTAATTAAAAATCTGGTGTGATACAGGCACACAACTTCCTTTTACAGTGATATTATAATTAGCCAAAAATATTATTTTTAATTTAAAGCATTTGTCAAAAATTTTCAAAAATTCCAAATTCTACAGAAACCGTACAAACTAGAGTGTTAGTTCAAGAGACAATTTTTTTCTAAAATTTTAAGGTGAATTCAACAATGTAATAATATACCGGATCTTCTATTTAAAATAGGAGTTAATCAAAAAATAGGAAAAGAATTTGTAAATGGGTTTACACCGAACTTCCCTCGCGCGAATTAGATCAATTTGCAAATTAAAAAAAAATATTCCGCTGGGGTTTGAACTCCTCCGCATCTAAGTAGCGATCGTAACCGCATCGATAAGTCGAACGCGCCATTCAGCCTTATTGAAATGAGTGCGGCGCGCGCCTCTATTTAACGAAACGTTTGGACTCTTGTGACATTGTCTTTCAGACGAGGGAAGTAAAAACAAAAGAAATCTATTTTAGAGGTAACACCATACTTCCGGTTATGCGATTTTCTTCAAAGATTGACCAATTAATTACTACTACAATATGAAACTACTTTATTCACCTATCTCGCTATATTTCACTATTTTTACTTACACGTAATATTATTAAGAAATATCTACGTTATTTACTTCAGCAATTTATAACACTTATCATACAATTGTTTTCCTCTGTGCCACACACAAGCCGTTGGCTCATGTGACCAAGAAAGCTATAATTATATTTTATTGTCGTTTTTGTAATGAGTACAAATAAATAAATAAATAAAATCCTTTAGTGTAATATGAATTAGGCGGCGTTCCCTTAAAACCAGTGACCGAACAAATTGACTTTGGTATCACCATAACCTCTGACCTGAAATGGGTAGCCACGTCTTCACTATAGTTAAAAAAGCAAACTTCCTGATATATCACATATCACATTCATTTAAAAACCTGTCCTCGTTGCTTCTGAAATAGCTTTATGCGGCCTACGTAAGTTTCATTCTAGACTACGGTGCTGAGACCTATAATCCATATTTTATGAAAGACATTGATCTACTAGAAAAAGTCCAAAGAAGATTTACAAAACTGTCTCCTATTCATTCTACGTCCGCTTCCATATCCTGAAATGCTGACAACCCTAGCCCACTTTAGTTAGCAGGTGGCAAAGAGGTAGGTCACCTCTTCGGAACATATAAAATCATTACTGGCCATTACAGCTGGAACCTGGGTACCATATTCCACTTCAGTCAAAACCCCAATCTGAGGGGTCACAAGTACAAGCTAGTGAATGAGTGCTGTACCAAACTACCTAGACAGTAGTTTATTACCAATGGCACTGTAGCGGCATGGAATGGCTTACCATCCTCGATTCCGTTAGTGTTATATCTGTATATTGCCAATGTGTATGTTATATACTTAATATAAATCTAATCGGCCACTGGCCATCTCGTCTGTATCGTATAATAATAATAATAAGAAAGAAGGAGGAAGAGGAATGATGCACCAGACGACCAGTACTCCCATTTTTTTAAATTTTGTTGAACAGCATGCCTTAATAAATAATGTTGAAAATATCTGTATTGTTGGTGATTTCAATCTGCAAAATATCTACAGCCCGAATACTGATTTGAATGTTTTAGACGTTAGACATAGGAAACTATATTTATTTATCAATCTGCATAGATTTAAATTAATAAATACCGTAGACAATATTAATAGCAAAACATTAGACTTAGTTATTATTTCGGAAGACTTTAATTTTGAGTGGTCAATAAATAAAGAAACAAATCCTTTACTCAGTCCAGATTTGCATCATCCACCGTTTACAATAGAATTTGTTTTACCGCCTGTTAAAGAAAAGACGACAATTAATCACTCAACAACATATGATTTTAAAAAATGTAATTTTCTTAATTTAAGTATTGCAATTAGGGAGGTTAATTGGCAACCAGTATTAGAAAACAAGGACATTAACCAAGCAACTGAATTATTCTATAGTATAATTTACTGTATTTTCAATGACATTGTTCCAACGTATAATAGGTATAATAAAAAAAGTCTAAGTTTCCTTCTTGGTTTACCCAAGATATGATAGATCTACATAAAGAAAAAACTCATTATAGAAACTGTAAACATCTATCTGAACATCACTACGAGATGTATAGAGTTTTAAGACGCAGGCGCAGGTTGAAATCATTAACGCATGCTGAATATAAAAAACACATAAATGCCACTGAAGAGTCTATAAATGATAACATTAATAACTTCTGGACATATGTAAAACACAAAAAGAGGGAAGGCAGAAGTGGTGATGTGCAGATTGAAATGAATGGTATGGCAGTCGAAGACAGTGAGACAGCTGATGCATTCGGTCAATTTTTCCAATCGGTTTTTGATAACTCTTATGACTACAATACAAGTTCCATGCATGTAATTGGTAATTTAGAAATTTTTAATATAGCAACTATCACAAGTGAAGATTTTAAAATGGCAATAAGGAAGTTGAAACCAAAGAAATCGGCTGGTATGGATCTTATACCTCCATATATTCTAAAAGGCTGTGCTGAATGGTTCGAGTTACCATTGCTTCATTTGTATAATTTAGCACTTAATTCTGCAACTTTCCCTGAAATTTGGAAGGAGTCAGTGGTGACACCATTGCATAAAAGTGGTCCCAAATCCGATGTCGGTAATTATCGGCCGATTTCTGTGATCTCGGCACCTGCCAAAATATTTGAACATATTATTTATAATAAATTATACAATCATGTAAAATACTCAATATCGGACAGTCAGCATGGTTTTGTTTCTCAGAAATCAACTATAACGAATTTGTCAGTTTTTACTAATTACATTTACGAAACACTCGAGAGCAAGGAACAAATAGACGTAATTTACACTGATTTCAGAAAAGCGTTTGATAAAGTGAATCATGAAATCCTATTGGAGAAATTGGCTGGTAGTGGGCTTTCTCAAAACATGCTACAGTTCTTTTCATCTTATTTAAAATCGCGTAAATTCATTATTAAATTTAATGGAAATACCTCGGGCAAGTACACTGCGAATTCAGGAGTGCCACAAGGTTCTAATTTAGGACCATTATTATTCTTAATATTCATTAATGATTTGCCCGACGTATTAGATGTTGCTAAATGTCTCTTATTTGCAGATGATCAAAAAATGTTTGTTAAAATAAATTCTATTCATGATTGTTCACGCTTACAGGGTAATATTGACAAACTATGTAACTGGAGCATTAAAAATAAACTACCCCTTAATATAGAAAAATGCATTGTAATGTCATTTGCACGTAATAAAAATCCGCTTGTATTTAATTACAACATTGCTGGTACTATATTAAAACGAACTTATACTGTCAAGGATCTTGGTGTGACCTATGACGGCACCCTGAATTTCAGAATGCACATTCATCGCATTGTGGCGGACTCTTATAAAATTTTGGGATTTATTATTAGACAATCGCGCGAATTCAGAAATGTAAAAACTGTAAAAATATTATATTTCACACTTGTACGAACTAAATTGGAGTATGCGTCGACTGTTTGGTATCCTCATACTATGACAGACATCAAAGAGATTGAAAAAGTACAAAATAAATCTTTGCGATTCTTATATTTCAAAAAATACAGATTATTTCCTGACTACCCGTTTGTTAGATCTGTGAATCTTCGCCATGAATTTGAAATTCAAAACCTGTTCACTCGTAGAAAAATTTCACTAATACAACTCGGTTTTAAAATTTAGAATAACTTGCTTTGTAATAATTACTTATTATCGTTGTTTAAATTACGTATACCCAGAAAAAATACGCGCGGTGTAGCCATGTTTCACATACCTAACGTTACCTACTCATCTAATATGCCATTTATAACAATGTTTAAACTTTTAAATGAAGTAGCTCTATTGTCGGATATAGACTTATGCTTGCAACAGAACATTTTCTTAAAATTAATTGCGAAATATTATACATTTGATTAGACTTTCAAGATGGGTTGAGTTTTCTTTGAGTCCTTTGCAATGAGCACAACATTTTGGTTCATCAATATTCTAGCACCCTAAGCTCTTAAATGTAATTTATTTATATTTCTTTTTAGATTCATGTAATTAGGAAAAACCTGTATGAATCTTAAATTAAATTAAATAATTGACAATGAGAATATCAGCAAACAAGACACATATGAGTGGTTACAGAAAGGCCAACTCCTCGCCATACAAGATCAGGCAATAGCCACAAGAAGCTACTAAAAACACATCATGAAAAATGCATCCATTAACGATGTATGTAGAAAATGTCATATGCACCAAGCCAACATAGAACATATAACAGGAGGCTGTAAAACCTTAGCTGAAACTGCTTACACTGTACGACATAACATTGCAGCAAAGATCATGCATCACGCAATAGACAGCAGATGACACACCATATTATAAGTACACACCAGCAAACGTTCTAGAAAATAAACAGTACCAACTATACTACGATATAACAATACATACAGACAAAACTATCATATGCAATAGGCCAGATATTACACTACAACATAAAATAAAGAAAGAAACATATCTTATTGACATAACCATACCAACAGACATAAACATAACAAAAAATATACAGAAAAAATAGAAAAATATACACCCTTGGCAATAGATTTGGAAAGAATTTGGAGACAAGAGCACATACACATCATCCCATTCATAATATCCACAACAGGTATCACACACTCGACATTCAACAGCTCCAGTTAGACCCACTCATACACCAACACATTCAAAAAGGAATCACACTCAAAACATGTAATATAGTACGGCTATTTCTAAAGAAATAAAATCACTGGATAGACTTGGTAAACACCAGTCTCTCTAGGGAGTAACCGGCAAATGCTGAGAATAAAAGAATATCAGATAATAATAATATTTTATATCAATTTCTTTGTTTTCCTGACCAGTTCTGTGTTTCCTAATATGGTTTCTTTTAGCTGGTAATATAAATATGTTTGTCCTCGTCTAGTTACTATCAGGTTACTGAATCTCGAAAAAGATATTTTCAATGTGGTTACTAACTAAAATAGTATTGACATATTGTGACGATTTAGTAACAAACATTTTTGGATGTTAAACTATTATAATCACATGCATATTCCTCTACGGAAAGCAGAACCGTTTATTATAGAAATTGTTAACGTAATACCTAAGCTTTGAAATAGCCACTAAACTCACACGCCAGTTTAAACATTTTTAGCCCTACATTCAATATTTCTTTCCTACACTTTTAAGTTAGTGTTTCAATTGAAATATACATTTGAGGCCATACTAGCCCAGAAATCTTTAACAGCGTCTTTTATAGCAAATTACTTTCAGAATTGAGGCGGGGCCTTCTTAACGCCATGGTATGGTATTGCTAAGAAACATTGCTACATTTTAAAAACTCTCTCCACGAGGTTCGTCCGATAAGTATCACCCCAGTTAGAGTATATGAGCAACTGGTTCCGATATTTCAATGAAACTTGGTGACCCATTAGATATGATTGCCAAGCTGGGTCATCTTGGCGCTATTTCGTTGTTTATGACACCCAGTGGCGATGTACTGAACCTCATCGTCACATTTCAGAATTTGTCACAGTGACCCAACATATCGGGCAGTAAATTTGCGTTAAATTATTCCAAAAACTCGAACATTCTTATTCAGGCTACGATACACAATGGGTCTACGACTATGACGATGAGATAAACATCCAACTTCTCAGTTTAAAACTCCTGAAGACGAAATGCCAAGACGGAGCATAGCATTTAAAACAATGTTAAGAAAATTTTAACTGTTTTCTTCGACTATGAAGGTGTAGTTCACCACAATCACGCTCCATAAGGTCTGTTGGTAAACCAAGAATACTACCCGGAAGTTTGGAAGAGATTGAAAGATGCAGTAATGAGATAGGCCCCATGTCGGGGAATAGCGATAACTGGTAGCTGCACAAAACAACGCATCGGCCCACTCATCTCACCTTATCTAGGATTTTTAAACTAACAAATCATTACTTAAACCCGTTGGGCTCCGCACAATTCTCACAAAGCTCTCTGCGATATCTGCCAAAATTAAAAAGGCTTTCGAACGGATATGGAGCGGTTCAAGAGAAACGCGCCGAAGCAGATAAAGGCTGTTCCAAAAGCTGAGTCACAGAATAATAATAACCAGAAGGATATCTTCCACACAACCGCATTGATGTCGACGCCGACAACGGGTGACCTCGAACCTTTGTATTCCATGGGCTCTCCCCAAAGCCGCTACCTACACTGGCCGTTTCAGGTTAGAATTTCAGGGTAGAAACGTCTCAAGGCTATGAGGGGCCGGCGGTCAGGTAATACGAGATATCCTTCTGGTTATTATTATTCTGTGGCTGAGTACTAAAATTGCTCCGAGAAGGGAAAAAGGCGCTCGAATAAGACTGTGGCTTTCCAAGGGGAGTACTTTGAATGAAACTGGGGTACCGGTGTTCTAGGGTGTTTATTTACTTTTTGTAGCATAAGGTCGAATAATTACCGAACAAACCTCATACATAAAATTGTAGTTAGAAATTTAAAATTGGATGTCCAAGGTTGCTAATCATTCCATCGTGCAGAATAAAATATAAAAGCAGAAGTAAATGCAACTATTGCTTTCATTACTGACAATTGGTTTACATAAAAAACATAATCTTCTTTTAAATCAACAATTATTTTGCAATTTTTCCTCTACCAACAAAGGCCTTTGGTACAGACCACGCTGTACTAAAGGCATTACTATTTATTTTATATTCATTGTTATGTTAAAGTATATTGTGATTAGAATCTTTGTCATTTAAATACTATTAGTTAAAGTCATGTGAAAATATAAATCGGTATAAAACTTTAAATCCACAGTTAGTTTGTTCTAACTATCGAAGCAATAAGAAAGTGAAAATGCAACCGATTTGGCGTGGTATATTGATTTTAGTGACGTCTGTTCAAATTATAAAGGTAGGTTTGCAATCTTTCCACTACCTACTTAAAGCGTGTATAATTGAATCTAAAGTGATCAACTATTTCAATTTTTAACAATAAACTTTGCATCTTTTGTCGCCTGGAGGAGATTTAATAGTATCTGAAAATATATGTTTAAGTCATAAGCTTTCAATTGTCATTTTTTTGCATTTATTGAGGCTGATTTTGATTTATGGTATGTGACTACCCTTTTTACCGAAATGTAAGTTTTACATCTCAAGTAAATTATAAACACTAACGATTTGGCTAGTAAGATTGTATTGCGGCTGAGCTAAGTGAAATAAGTGAATCAGTGCAAAGCTTCGTAAAATTAGCAGTCCGAAATTTAAATTTTTACATCATCTTGTACCTTATAATTAGTAACCTATTAGTATTTGTAACTAACAAATCAAAATTTGTAAGTATTTTAACGTTATTTTTAAATAAATAAATAGTAGAGGTAGGATCTTGAAAGCCGTGAGACTTTGAAAAATTGACATTTTCTTTCTTTCATCACTTAGTCAGCCATTTGTGAGAATTTATAAGGACCTCTGACCGTAATTTGTAAGGTAATCTATTAAAAAAAAAACTATTTTGAGGCTACATTTTTGGAAACTGTACGACATCGAAAAATGGACATTTCTTTTCTTGACATTTTTATAAGCCATTTGTAAGAATTTGTAAAGGCGTTGTCGAGATTAAGTATAGTATTTAACATTACAAGCCAGGTAAAACAGTTTTTACTGGCGATAGGATTGGGATGACTGGCGAGCCGTTAGGCGAGCCTGTCATATCCTTGAGCCAGTAAAAATGGTTACCTGGTGTGTTTTGTTGAATATTTTATTTGTTTCTCACTTGTAAATAACTAGAAATTTACCATTTATTCAAAATGTCAAACTGACAAGCAACTAAATTCATCAATATGACACATACTAAGGAAGACAACTCTGGCTTTGCACGCTATCATTTATCTATTAGCACGCTTGTAAAATATAACTGGCTAGCCAGTAAATTTTTTACTGGCTAGCCAGTTAGGAAACATTTTCAAGGTGAATACAGTGACTTGATAAATTGATGTTTACAAGTGAGGAACAAATAAATACTTTTTTTGGATATAAGTAAATATATTAAGCAAGTAGGTATTTTATTTGGATCGGTTGGCCAGTAAGTAGGTTTTCCAGTGGACTGCTACCATTTACCTCTGTTGCTGCCTCATGCAATTCTTTTCCTTCTGTGGTGGTCTATCTAAGGGTGTTCTCAAGTCTCCTCCTGCAATAAACCTTTCTTCTGTCTAAAGCAGGTTGTATCTAATAATTAATTTTCTGTAAATTGTATCTTGGTTAATACAACCCCGTATTTCTTTGCTTTCGTATTCTTTTTCTAATTTACAGTCGCGGCTCGTGATAGTTGTATTTGTGATCATTGTATTTACAGGGCTGTTTATTTGGAACAATTACTAAGCAAAAGTAATAATTAGTGACTCGCCTACATTCCGGCGATGTTTTAATCCAAATATAACAATGCTTTCACTAATCCAAAAGAAAACATCATATACACAGAACAAATATTATTCAAACACGCCACAAATAGTATATTAAGTATGGAGAACGGTAAAGGATTTTTACTGTTCGAAGACAATTGTTTGGAGGAGTAGCGAAGCGACGACTCAATTATTTGGGAGTTTTTGAACAACCTCAAGTTAAAATAGCGTTACGCTAAAATCGAAAAATTTGATTTTGATTGGCTGTATCGTTGACGTCGCTAGTTAACATAAGCTTTAGAGGGCCTCTATTTTAGGGTAGCGCAATTGCAAAAACTTCTTATTGACTGAGAACGTACTTATAACATATTTTTCTAGATTGAAATTAAAATATACAAAAAATCTGATGTGATACACGCACACAACTTCCTTTTAGAGCGATCTTGTAATTAGCCAAAAATTTGACCTTTAATTTTTAAGCATTTGTCAAAATTTTTCAAAAATTACAAATTCTACAGAGCAAAATAGAGCATAAGGTGAAGAGACAAATTTTTTCTAACATTTTAAGCTGAATTCAAAAATGTAATAATATACCCGGTGTTGTATTTAAAATAGTAGTTAAAAAAAATAGGATAAAATACAAAAGAAACTCATTTTAGAGGCATTCCACTGGAAAATCACCTATCTCACATCAATACACATTAAAAATATAATAAAAATGTAAAGTTTAAAAAAAATCGTTAACCGTTTTTGAAAAAATTGAAAAAACTGAAAAATCACAGATTATCATACTTCCGGTTATGCGATTTTCTTCAAAGGCTTGCTGGCGCATCTAGATAATACACAAAACTAATACGTATATGAAGTTTCAACGCCATACCTTTTTTTCGTTTTTGAGATATTCTGTTCACAGACAGACACACACACAGGCACACACATAGACAGGCAGACATACAGACAGACAGACCAAAAATATGTTTTTTGGATTCATGGGACTCTAAAACGTGAAGATCTGTTGAAAACTCAATTTAGAATTTTTGGGGTGAATCTTTATTGTAAGAGGAAGTAAAAAAATATAAATTATTTACTGAGAAATTAAACCGGGCGAAATATATCGAAATGATTGAAGTTATGTGCCACACATTACTAGGTAACCAATTTGTTATTTGTCAAATAAAATTTCATAAAATTGTGCATGTAAGACTAATTTTTTGTTTTTTAAAAGGCGTCGGTATATTTTTATCGGTTGCAGGATATTAATCCCTTGTTTACATATATACAGAGAGATTTTTCTTACTACGAAGTACGAATACGAACACGGCAGACGATATGTCGAATTTACAATTGCCCAGAATTTAACTTTGACAGTTCGCGTATTTTATCAGTAGATAATATCTGCTGTCATTTCTATCTTAAAATCGATAACTACGAAGCAACCGATCAGTGCAAATTGTAAAATGGTATTATCAGGGTCCAACGGTCCGGGAAATTCAAAATTCTTTCACAACATTTGAAAATAGGCGTTCTTTATCGTTATCAACGTTACGTGGAGTTATTTAAAATTTTGGAAACTTTGGATGTGTTTCTCCCCAAAAGCACAAAAAGCCTAATGTTCCCAATGAAGACAAGAATTTAAAAGAGGTTTGTATTACCGCTAATGACTATCCAGATTATTTATTTAAACAAATTGCAGAACTAGTAGATTTAGCTGCGATATTCTTCCCGTTGGCCATTTCAGAAGTGTGGAATTTTGTGAAACTGTGACAGAAATGCCTAAAACTTCCTCTGAAAAGTCGTTTTCACTACAACTAACGATTTGAAGAACTGCGTTTAAAAATTAAAAGGGTTGTTCAGAGTACTAGCACTAATACGTTGTCGGCTATTGTGCGAAGTTTCTATGATCGCTTAGGATATTGTTTAGCGCAAGAAGGCAGGCTCTTTGAACAAGAGCTAATTTAAACTTCTTGAATTTTGGTGTTTGAAATAAAAATAGTTTTATTTTTGTTTGCATCTTTTTTTTACTGAGTTAGTTTGTTCGGAAGAAATTATTTCTTTCTTCAGAATGTGTTTACTTTGAGAACTACCTTCTTTTACTGTACTGTTAATCTCTAAAAATCCTGTTTTTAGCTCTGAATTTATCACCTAAATTAATCACAGAATAACAGTACCTCATACATTCTATCTGTGATACATACACAAACGTTTAAAACGCAAGTTACCACAAGACATTTAGAACATTGATAACTAAATAGTGTATAAAAACTAATGTATAACAGTGACTACAGTGTCTAAAACCATAGTGTCTAAAACTGTAGTGTTGAAATCACGTTTACATTTGTCTTACAAGTGAACCGAGCCATGATAAAGCTAATGGAAGCTGAACTGGCTTAAAACACCATTAAAAAAATCTGTGATATAATTAATTTAAAAAAATTACTCTAGGCGTCTGCGTTGAACAATTACTTAAACAATCAACGTTGACGACCCGTGGATTAACATCAGAGTACCTTAGACCGACTGTCCATCGGTCTTGGCGTATTTTTAGGCAATCGTAAATTCGCCTTGATTTACTCGTGTTCGCAGTTCATGAATTTTTACTGTATACAAAAGTAGGCTGGTAACTAAGTCATAACTGATATGTACGGTAATAGTCCATTATCGTACCTGGCAACCGATAAACTATTGAACAAACCACGGATGCTACGAAACATAACATTCCTAGACATTTTAATAGCTATTCCTGGTCAGCTTTTAATTTTGCTGTCGTCGTAGTTATAGCAATTGGTAAATTCCACTTACTGTTATTGAAATACCCATGGTAAATAGTCAGAAATGATCGTGCAAAAATTTACATAAGTGTTTAAAATATGAGTAACTAGCCTTCTACCCCATCTTAATTTAAAGTGAACTTACAGCGCAAAAAATCTAAAATTTTAACACCCTGTTTATTTTTACTTTTACCCCCTAGCGGTTTAGGAGTTATTAAATTATTGAATATCTATTAATAAACATTAAAATAGTTATTTAACCAACAAGTGTGTTAATGAAGGCAATTAATAATCGAAACTGTTTAAAGCACGAACGAGCGATAGCGAGTGAGTGCCATTAATATTGAAATTAACAAGCGGTCAACGAAAAATAAAATTATTGTAACTAGCAGGCCTTCCGCGGTTTGCGCGTGCGGGTAGTCATGTATATTCGGCAGGTGTTAACACGTATTCGGCAATTTTATGAAGGGCAGCGCTGCTTTGCATTGTTCTGCAAGTAGTTATAACGATAAGAATTAATTTATTGCCTAAACCAGGGGTGGCGAACCTTTCTTCATCTACGTGCCATTTTTTCTAAATAAATGTTTAATGAGGTCATGGCGTGCCATCAAACAATCTGACTTAGTGATTAATGGAGGAAATATAAAACTAAATACTATCAATTTAACACTATTTGCAACAAAAAATATATTTTTTGTACAGCAATAGTAACGTTATGTTTATTTAAATGCAAGAAAAAATTAGTGCGAGTTCTGCTGTTGCAAATTAGATGCTAAATAACTTATATTAGCTTCATACTTGGTTACATCTAGCAGAATGCAAGCTGAACTGGAGTCATCTGACAAACGGCTTCTAAGCGGGTCTTTAATGTTATTCATTTCTGAAAATAATGACTCGCAGGCATAGGTAGACGAAAATATCGTTAAGATAACAAAAGTCAGCTTCTTCAGACAGATATTGGCATTTTTACTCATATTACCTGATACAGACAGTCTTTCTATTTCATTTAATTCTAACTCTTTCCTTGTTTCCATACATTTTTGAATCCATATTGAACTAGACTGGAAATCAATCAGCTGCATTTCAGTTTCTCCAATTTCCAACCAATCAAATTTGGCCAAGTTCAGTGTTTGATTCACACAGATGCGTGCATCAAAACCTTTTTGATTATAATTAATCACGTAATTCAAGTCATAACTGTTTTATCTCATTCAAAGGTCGTGGTAAAGTCAAGTTTGCATCTTGCCGTATTTGTTTGCCTCTGTTAATGTTGGAAAGGA
Source organism: Agriotes lineatus (assembly GCA_940337035.1). Lineage (NCBI taxonomy): Eukaryota > Metazoa > Arthropoda > Insecta > Coleoptera > Elateridae > Agriotes > Agriotes lineatus. The sequence continues at coordinate 36,682 of CALNHX010001792.1, read as the reverse complement.
ATTTGTAAGCTTCCCTTAATGGCTTTTAAGCGGATGGATACATTTTCAACTAGAACTTAAGCTGACTTAGCATATTTGGGAATCATGGGTTTATGGATTTCGTTCAATTGCCTCATTGAGAGAGCTTAGCATTAAGATTTTTAGAATAAGTATTTATTCCTACGTGCGACGCTCCGATTGGCTACGCAGGATCGCCTCAGCCAATAGTGTTTGAGCTTGCCCCTCCTTGATTTGGCGAGTTCGCCTCGTTGTAAATTCAGAGTTAGTTAGATTCAGAGCCTCGGGTAAGCAAGTTCAGCTATGCTTTGTGCTAGTTTGCGTTTCGGTCTAACTTCCTGGTAAAGACGTTTCCAGGTTGTTTTGTGTTACGGTTACGCGCAATTCGCTATTTTCGCGTGGCCAATCCAAGCGTGTCACAACAGTTGAAGCTTTTGTAAAATACCATCGGTCCATCAGTGACGTTTGTAATCGTTGTTAATCAATATACTCGTGTTTGTTAAGTCTTGTTTCACTCCAACAACTAACTGAACCCAAGTTAGGGTTATTAAGTGGCAGTTCCCGGCAATCACATTGAACCGGAATTCGCAGTGGATTAATTGGGGGCCCCATTCGTGGACGCCTCTTATCAAGTTAGTCATACAAAAAACATTGGTCCTTCGAGCCGGACGTGGAAGAAGCTAAAAAACGCGAGTGTACAAGTTTCCAGTAGCTGGTGGATGCAATTGCTCCAACATCGTTTCGTCGGAGAGCGTCAAGAAGCTTCCCCAACACCAGGAAATTCAACCATCGAGAGCCTACACCGAGTCCAGGTCCCACGTCAAGCGGCAGCGATCGGCGGTGGGTTGGTTTTCTGTTCGTCAAGAAGTTACTACGTTCTCAAATCAAAAGTAAGTCCTTTTCCATTACACATTCGTTTAGTGTTGTTTTTTACTTGTGTCAGTCATGGTGGAAACTCGTTCGACATCAGCGGTCATGTCGGAAACTCACGCTTTAACCACTCGTTGCAAATTCATAAAAGCCCAAGTAGATCGTTTTGAAACTCTATTTCATAGAATTTCTTCGTCCAGCCCCGTGAAGGCTCACGAGGTCGGCAACTTGTCAAAAGAATTTAGTTGTTTCCAAAATTTGTTGGATGAGTATAAGAAGTCAATGGAGGGCCTAATGGAGGCCGACGCTGAACACTTTGATGAACTTTTCAATGAATTCGACTCTTTTATGACTCATTTTAACGAGATTAGTAGCACAGTCGAGGAATTCTTATCAAAAAATAAGATCAGTCCGGGTATAAAACCGAATATAGGTCAAAATTCTTTGCAAAGTGGCCCTTCAGGAGAGCTCGCTGGATTAAGATTACCACCCTTAGATTTGCCTTCCTTTTCGGGGAAATTCGAGAATTGGGTTCAATTTCATGACTCCTTTACGTCGCTTATTCATAACAACGTTAATTTGACCAACGTTCAGAAATTTTACTATTTGATTTCTTCACTTAAGGGAGAAGCTGCTAGTTCAATCTCGTCGTTAAAAGTTACCAACGATAACTATACCATTGCTTGGGACATCCTAGTCAAGCGCTTTGAAAATAAGAAACTGATAGTAAAATCAAACATAAATGCGTTATTCAGTTTAGAGAGCGTAAAAAAGGATTCACATTCGTCTGTTCAAAGGCTGCTCGATAGTGTAGTTAGAATTTTGGAAATTTTAAAGGCGTACGGGGAACCCACAGTCGACACCATACTAATACATATCATAGTTTCGAAGCTCAGCTCAGCAATGCAGACTGACTGGGAATTACAAACATACCGGACAATTTCCTACTTTGCGAGAGTTGTTAGATTTTTTAGAAAGCAAAAGTCACTTATTAGGTTCGCTGGAAGCTGCGAAAATAGGTTCGAGTTTGGGAAATCAGGGATCCGAGCAAAAAAGTCATGCACGCGCTCATGTAGCCAGAGAGCAAGGTAATCACTCTTGTGATTTTTGCAAAAATAGTAATCATTCGATTAGCGCTTGCGAATCTTTTTCAAAATTGTCGGTTAACGCTCGTATCGAAGAGGCGCGTCGTTTGAAACTATGCAACAATTGTCTCAAGCCCGGACATTTCGTGGTAAAATGCACATCGTCGAGATGTCGCGTATGCAGAAAAAAGCACCATACTTTACTGTGTTTGCGTCCAAAGCGCGACGCGCACGAAAATACGCCGCGTCCTGGACCGCCAGAAACCAACAGCTACGCACGGGAGGTCGGGGCCGTCGCCCCGAGCGAGACACCCGTCGCATCCGTTTCAGCAGCCTGTAGCCGTCCTGCAATCGCGGCGCCAGCGCAAGTTTTATTGTCCACGGTTAGCGTATTCGTAGAAGGATCCTCCGGGTCATTTTCCCGGGCAAAAGCTCTTTTGGACCCCGGATCCCAACTTAACTTAGTTAGCGCCGACTTGTGTCAAAATTTGAAAATTGAGAAACGAGGTAATATCACCTCACTGTCGGGTGTTGGTGCCAGGGCTCTGAACGCTGAATTCAGAGCAAACGTTCGAATCCGCTCCCGCAACGGGAAATACGAGGACATTTTGAGCTGTGTTGTGTTAGACAAAATTACGGACCCTCTGCCGGTCCTTGCTTTCTCGTTGAGGGATTTGAAGATCCCACCAAACATTGTGCTAGCCGATTCAGATTGTAATACACCGGGAAAGATTGATCTTTTATTAGGCGCGAATGTCTTTTGGCAAGTGCTCTGTCAGGGACAGGTGAAATTGGGCCCAGAGAAGCCATTCTTAACAAAAACTCTTTTTGGTTGGGTTTTAGGCGGAAACATGAATGTCGAAAATCGAGCGCTCATTCGTTCAAATAGAGTTCATTTAAGTGTAACCGGCATCGAGCACGGCATTCAGAGATTTTGGGAAATCGAGGGGGCGTACGGTTCATCAGGCCGACTCTCTGCTGATGACAAATTTTGCGAAGACCATTTTCAATCGACTACGAAACGGGCGTCGTCGGAGCCGCGTAGGTTCATCGTGAGCATACCTTTCAGGAAAGATGCTCCATCGCTGGGAGACTCGCGCGGTATAGCGTTAAAGCGTTTCTATTCATTAGAAAACAAATTGTCAAAAAATCCCGAGTTGAAAACCGCGTATTCCGCATTTCTCAAAGAATACGAGTCGCTTGGTCACTTGAGCAAGGTGGACGACGAAGCGAGCCTTCCTCATCCTCGGTTTTATTTACCACATTTGCCAGTCATAAAGGAGGACAGTTCAACGACCAAACATCGCGTTGTTTTTGACGGCAGTTGTGCGTCCTCCTCCGGAGTATCGCTTAACGACCTTCAACATAAGGGCCCAGTGGTCCAGCAGTCGTTGTTTGCAATTCTTTGTCGCTTTAGGCAATTCAAGTACGTGCTGAAAGCAGATTGCGCCAAAATGTATAGGCAAATTCTCGTGGACCCCTCGCAGACGCAATACCAATTAATTTTATGGCGTGACGACAAAACCTCAGCGGTAAAATGCTTCAAATTATTAACGGTCACCTACGGTACTAAATCAGCCTCGTACCTAGCAACTAGGTGCTTGATACAAATCGCCCAGGAAATCGAAGCATCGCTTCCAGAGGCCTCATTAAGAATTAGCCGGGATTTTTATGTAGATGACCTACTGACTGGTTTTGAAAATAGGGCGGAAGCCATAAAAACGCAATTCGAAATTAGTAGCGCTTTGTCGGGGTACGGGTTTGAATTGCGAAAGTGGGCATCCAATGACAGTGAAGTAGCTAGCGCCATTGGTGTAGATCGCGGCAGCGTAGAGCCCATTTCTTTGACGGAAGACGCCACGGAGAAAACTCTCGGCATTTTTTGGGATACTCGGCGGGACGTGCTAAGTTACAGAGTGAACCCTAGCTGTTGCAAATCAGTTACCAAGCGGGCTATACTCTCTAGTATGGCTCAAGTATTCGATCCCTTGGGACTACTTGGTCCAAGCGTTCTAACTTTGAAACTTCTCGTGCAACGGCTTTGGCAGTTGAAGTTGTCATGGGACGAAACGGTGCCCATGGAGATGCGCTCCAGATACGACGAACTCCATTCTTCATTACGCTCTTTGGGCTCGTTGGCAATTCCGAGACGGGTAATTTGCGATGACATAAATTCGATAGATCTCCACGGATTTGCGGACGCGAGTTCTGTAGCCTATGGGTGCGCCGTGTATATACGTTGCGTTGACGCGCGCGGTAATGTCACCACCAATTTGCTTTGTGCTAAGTCAAGGGTCGCTCCATTAAAAACAATATCCTTGCCTCGTCTGGAGCTTTGCGCAGCCTTACTATTGGCTCGTTTGATTAAAACTATACTCGATTCCTCCGCATTTAAATTTGACCGCGTGTACTATTGGTCGGACTCCACCATAACTCTGCACTGGATAAATAAGGATGCGAGTAATTGGAAGACGTTCGTCGCGAACCGGGTGTCCGAGATTCACGAACTAAGCAACAGGGAAGAATGGTTTCACGTGCGTACAAATTGCAACCCGTCCGATATAATTAGCAGGGGAATGTTACCCCAGGAGTTACTCAACTCACGCTTGTGGTGGCACGGGCCAGAGTTTTTGTCACAGGCGGACTTAAAACCCCAGCCCGTTAAAATTGATTCGGGTGAGCTAGCAGCCCAAGAGTCGCGCCCAGTAGTGGCCACTCTTCACCATCGCGTCCCAGAATTTGAACTTTTCAGGCGCTATTCCAGTTTTACAAAATTACAGCGCGTAGTCGCGTACTGCCTGCGTCTCGCGAGAAACAGAAACACCGAAACGCGCTGGTCGGGACCTCCAGCCATTGACGAATTGGAGGACGCGACTCGCCGCCTGATCAAAATTGCCCAGGCGGAAGTCTTTTCCGGAGAAATAGCAGTTTTGTCTAAAAAGGCGCCATTGCCGAAAAATAGTGCGCTGCTTTCTCTAAACCCATTTCTGGACGATCAGGGCCTACTGCGCGTGGGCGGCCGTCTAGAAAACTCCAATCTAAGCTTTGATCAGAAACATCCCCTTTTGTTACCAGCTAGTCACCCTTTGTCGTTGCTAATCGTGAAGCAAGAGCATTTGCGGCTCTTGCATTGTGGACACTCGGTGTTACTAGCCTCATTGCGGGATAAGTTTTGGATCGTGAGGGCCAAAGACCTAATACGTAAAGTAATACACAATTGCGTGATATGCTTCCGGGCCAAGCCTAAGATGAATGAACACTTGATGGGATCACTACCCGAAGCTCGTGTCACACCCTCTCCCCCTTTCAGCAATTGCGGGATAGATTACGCGGGTCCCGTGTTTATAAAAAACAAATCCGGGCGAGGCGCGAAAGAAGTAAAGGCTTACGTAGCCCTATTTGTGTGTTTGGCCACGAAGGCTATTCATCTTGAACTCGTGGAAGACCTCACGACGGAGGCTTTCATCGCATCGTTGAGGAGATTCATCTCCAGACGCGGTTTACCCTCCAACATATTTTCTGACAATGCTACCTGTTTCACCGGTGCCATAAATCAGCTATCGGAATTAAAAAATATCCTGTCAGGCTCTAGTGAGCAATGCATAAGGGAAGAATTGTCGAAACATAACATTAAGTGGAATTTTTTTCCGGCACGCTCTCCGCACTTTGGCGGCATTTGGGAAGCGGGGGTAAAGTCATTGAAATATTATTTAAGGCGAATATCTTGCAATGCAAAGTTAACTTTCGTTGAGTATTACACCATGCTGACTCAAGTGGAGGCGATACTAAATTCCCGCCCACTCTGTGTTCTCCCTACCGACGCCTCATTCCCCGAAGTCCTTACTCCTGCCCACTTCTTGATCGGTCGGAAGCTGACTTCGTTTCCGGAAGCCCAACTCCAGGGCATACCGGAAAATCGTCTCAGCCGCTATGGGCTGGTCCAGCGGCTGTCTCAGCAGTTTTGGGATCGCTGGTCCCGGGACTACCTCCACCTCCTGCAGCGCCGGCCTAAGTGGAAGTCCTCCAGCACGTCTCTAGCCCCCCAGGTGGGCGACGTGGTACTCGTCCACGACGAGGCATCTCCAAGCTACCGTTGGCCCCTTGCAATCATCTCGGCCGCATATCCAGGAGCGGATGGTGTTGTGCGTGTGGTGCAAGTGCGCGATTCCCGAGGGAATCTCCTGAAACGCTCGGTGCGTAAAGTGTACATCCTACCCAAAGACGATCATTGCGATCAAGGGCAATAAACATTGACTTTGCTCTTAGTTGGTAGTTTTCGCTAATTGAACATTTTGCTAGGTTTAGTTGTTTCTTTGCTTGTATTCATGCTAGTTGTAAGTTATCTGTAAGGCTCTTGGATTATCATCTGTCCTTAGTTCTTGTTATGCATTTAATTATTTGGTGGTGTTAGATTTCAGTTTAATTTTGGGATTTAATCACGTCGTGCCATATTCGGCACTTCGGGGGCGGCATGTTTGATTCACACAGATGCGTGCATCAAAACCTTTTTGATTATAATTAATCACGTAATTCAAGTCATAACTGTTTTATCTCATTCAAAGGTCGTGGTAAAGTCAAGTTTGCATCTTGCCGTATTTGTTTGCCTCTGTTAATGTTGGAAAGGAATTTGTAAGCTTCCCTTAATGGCTTTTAAGCGGATGGATACATTTTCTAATAGAACTTAAGCCGACTTAGCATATTTGGGAATCATGGGTTTATGGATTTCTTTCAATTGCCTCATTGAGAGAGCTTAGCATTAAGATTTTTAGAATAAGTATTTATTCCTACGTGCGACGCTCCGATTGGCTACGCAGGATCGCCTCAGCCAATAGTGTTTGAGCTTGCCCTTCCTTGATTTGGCGAGTTCGCCTCGTTGTAAATTCAGAGTTAGTTAGATTCAGAGCCTCGGGTAAGCAAGTTCAGCTATGCTTTGTGCTAGTTTGCGTTTCGGTCTAACTCCCTGGTAAAGACGTTTCCAGGTTGTTTTGTGTTACGGTTACGCGCAATTCGCTATTTTCGCGTGGCCAATCCAAGCGTGTCACAACAGTTGAAGCTTTTGTAAAATACCATCGGTCCATCAGTGACGTTTGTAATCGTTGTTAATCAATATACTCGTGTTTGTTAAGTCTTGTTTCACTCCAACAACTAACTGAACCCAAGTTAGGGTTATTAAGTGGCAGTTCCCGGCAATCACATTGAACCGGAATTCGCAGTGGATTAATTGGGGGCCCCATTGTGGACGCCTCTTATCAAGTTAGTCATACAAAAAACATTCAGTTTAACAAGTGAAGTCACATCAGGATACATAATAAACTTCAGTGTTTCCGATAATTCTTTGAACTGAGAAAATCTCGATGACAATTCTTTGATTAAAGAATTAATTACCGAATTAAACTCTCCAGTGACTTTTGCTTGGTACGGTTTGTCGTGTAAATCCAAATCTCTGGTGATTTTTTTCAAGTTTGAGAAAAACTTGCAGTTTAGCCTCGAAAGCACGAATGAGATCTATTATAACACAATATTTTTTTTTATTTGTGCCTTGAAGCTTCATGTACCGACATTTTGGGATCCCGGGATTGGATGCCCTACCGAGAAGTTCTGGCATAATCACATTGTTAAAAAACTTCATAGCAATAGCGCTTTCTTTTTCCCAAAATACCACATTGAAATGTATTCTTTCACGGAAAAAATTTGTACTACTCCATACCACAAAATTACAGTAATTAACTCCAGTAATAGCGAGTTGCATTTCTATCTGGCAGTAGTAGCCATGGTTATGATCTAATTTAAATTCTTCATCCTTTTTTTGTACACCTGCACATTTTAGAACATTTAGGTCATCTATGCCAATGTCCTTTGCGCAATAAAGACACTTAATTTGGATAACCCCCATTTCACCACCAAAAGGGCAAATTCAGATTAATATTTAAAATAGCATCTGCTTTTCCACTTAGATAACAAATATTAAATAATTAACGACACTAACTGTAGACCAATAATACTATTGTAATGTTAAACATATATGTAAGAGAGTGATTATCTGATTATGCTGCACCGATTTGGTGATTAAGTGGAAGTTTAAACAGCTTAGAGTTCAATTTCTCATGTGAACAGCTTTTGAGATACTCCGGCAAAGAAGTGTATAAATAAGCTACGTATATCGTAAGAAAAGGACCGCTCATACATTGCAGTTTTGTGATATGGAGGCGTAATTAAATTTCTATTTCGCGTATTAACACTATGAACATCACATCTAAATTCAATTTTATTAAGTAAATAAGAGGGTACTTTATTTGAGATGATTTTATGAAACAATGTGGCTGAATGAAGTATTCTACGATTGTGCATATTTAACCATTTAATTTCGTTAAGTTTATGTGTTATGTGATCAAATTTTCTAATACCATGAATAAACCTCAGGCATGTATTTTGCATATGCTGAATTCTTTTACTGTCCGCACTGTCTATGATTAAATGTATTAAATTGTGCCATGGAAGAGACTGAAGGTCGTTATAGACCTCCTCATAATCAAAATTAGCAAAATCTCTGTAAGTATACAAAAAACTTCAGTCGCACCGTAATTGACTATGCATTTTTTATCGTTTACCAAAATAAGGTTCAGTAATGTAAAGCTGTTTTTATATAATAAATGGTCACCCATAATTTGCCTTAAGGGCTGCGGGTTTGTCTTAAAACAAGTTATGCATTTATGCAGGACATTTCGTACACTGCCTCGACCTGAAATCAGGGGTGTAGTCGAGCTGGAACGCGGGGGAACGGCGTTCCCCCACTGGTTTTTGTTAAGTTAAAAAAATAAAGAAGGAATTTATGGCATTTACTTATTAGCACAAACGATTTGATAATTATTCATTCCAGTGTCATTTAAATATAAGCTAGTGGTTTATGTTATTATTTAGAAATATCACCTCAAACATGACTTGCTACTTGCTATGAATATGCAAAATATTAAAAACAGTTTGAATTAGAAAGTTGTAGGTTTGATATTTATATATTAAGGCTACGAAACTGGCAACATAGTAATTGCACCAGAAAACATCGAAACGCATATTTTTGCACCTATACCTTTAAAAATGTTCTGGAAGAAGACCCTCGGATCCCCCTTTTCCTGGGGAAATTCCATACGAAGCAGGACATTTGGGCGCCGCCGTCTGGGCGCCGCCGTTTGGGCAACGGCCGTTTGGGCGCCGGGACTTTTGGGCCCCGCCGATTGGGCGCTGGACATTTGGGCGCCGAAATTTTGAAATATTAAAAATAGTCGACGATTTTTCTGTTATTTATCGTAAATATGATTTTTTGCAAGAAATTTTAAATGACATTGTTCACAGTGTAATATATTTGATATACAGTGTGTTCCAGATCGAGTGGGATTGCATGGGTACTTTCATGTCATTGAAGATGGAGATTTGGTTAAATGGGCAATTTTTTGCAGTTTTATATGCTTATTTAAAATCCGTTTGAAAAAGTTCAAAATGTTGAACCAATCAGAAGTTATTAAAAAAAAAAACTAAAAACTGCCATTTTCTTGTATGTCAAATATCTTCGTAAGTATAAGAAATACGAAAAAAAGTTTCGTATGAAAGTCACTGTTTTCGATGAGATCAATTTAAAATTGGTGCCGAGTCAAAATTCAAGATGGCTACTTTTGAGGTACTGGTAGAGTCCGCCCAACGTAGGATAGGGACAGGCACGTCATCATTGCCAGGGTGCGCAGTGGTTTGGCGATTACCCCGATGGGCCATAGTTACTTAGCAACGGCACGTTCTTTCATAGGCGTCCTGTTACCAAGGGGTTTAGTTGTTGATAGTTGTTCTCATTTGTGTTTCATGTTATTAAAGATGTCGACAAAAAAAATTGGTGTTAAGGGAAAGACGATTAAAACTCAAGAACGCGAAATTATTAATAACGTAATTAAGTATATCTACTCCAGTGGGATAAGGAACTCATTACGTCACTCATTTGACACTATTTCCGTTAGGTAATGAAGCTCATTACACCACTCAGTCATATAATGGCTTCATTGCCTAACTGAGTGGTGTAATGGCTTCATTACCTAACTGAAATACAGTCAAATGAATGACATAATGACATTTGAATACTAAAATATTTTTGAAAATGACAGATCTGACATTTCTCTTAATGTACTTTTCTCAATTTTAGGCAGTTGTAGATAAAATTTTGTACAATACATGTGTGATAATGCATCATTAATATACTTGTGTGCTTATATAACTCGTAATTCATATTCTTATTTGGCTATTTCGCCACTCTGCAAATTAAAATATTAAATAACGAAAATATCTGCCCTCGTTATCAACGAATAACAATGTCAAAAACTTCATTGGAGGTTGGTCGTTTTTCCTTCCAGTGAAAAAAGATAAGTTTCTTGTTCGTTTTAATTGTTATTCGTTGATAACGAGGGCAGATTGTCCGTCGAAACGTTCGTTATTAGTATTTTAGTTATTTAATATTTTAATTTGCAGAGTGGCGAAATACCCAAATAAGAATATGAATTATGAATTCAAGCCACAAAGAAGTTTCAGAGATTATCTACATAACTCGTGCTACGCACTCGTTTGTAACTTCCACACACGTATATTAATGATGCTCTTATCCCACTTGTATAGTAAATAACTATTATGCAGCGTGAAGGTGAAAACGGGCTGGAAATACCTCTTGCAAATTACCGGGAGCATATCTATTCTTCATACATAATTTGTACGTCCACCCACACGTTTGGTATGAAATTTCTACCCAGTGAATAAATAAGCGAAAATTGGTAGATACACTTTTTATTAAATTAATGCAAAATAAAGCTATACACATAAGTAGGTACACATTTAATTGATAATTATTTTCAAACAACATTGGAAGCCGAAAGTTTCTACCTATTTGTAAACATTTACAATGAGCATTTTCTGCCTAAGCTGACTTAAGATAAAATCGACTATTAAAGTGTTCATCCATGCTAAACTTTATCTGCAACAAAATTTCAATCATATTCGGAAACACCCAAAAGCTTAATATTGCTGTAGGTACTTAATAGACCCATTAGACGAGGGATTATATCAAAGCCGTTGGTTGGTGATGAATTCACCTATCTCTAAAAGATAGTTTTGAAATGATCTGGAATTACCGGTGATGAGTTGGCCTGTTTATTTAATTGCAGGTTAGAATACGCGAAGGGTTCACTTCTATCCGTGTACGCCACTGACAATTCTTGAGGCGCGTGACGTAACAAAAATCCGCGCAGCCGAACTGTGACGTGCCTGTCCCTATCCTACGTTCGGCGGATTTTATCAACTTCCTTAAGTTAAATGGGCGCCATATTGGATTTTTAGGTTACTGAATAAAATTTTTTTAGTTTCTTTTCAACAATGTAAGACAACGTATGATTGATAAAAAAATTCCAGTAAAATTAATTGTTTTTACATTTTAATCGAGTAAGCTTACGTGGATCCAAACAAAAACAAAAAAAAATATTTAAAAAACAAAACGTAATCCTGATAATCACATGAAATGATCAAAATGCTTGCCATTGTTACCTAAACATAGTTGACACCATGTGACGACACGACGGGCTACTCTACGCAAACTTTGTTATTGTTTTTCATCATAGCTACTTACCTACTTGATTATACATTTAAAAAGCAATATCACGATGTTTTTTGTGGTTCAAATACTTACTACTGAATTAACATGTTACTAAGTATTATAGGAATTACATACAAAGGTTTTCTAAAATAAATTTCACCTAATTTTGTTTGGATCCATGTAAGCCTAATTGGTTAAAATTTTAAAAAAAATTAATTTTACTGGCATTTTTTATTCAATCATACGTTATCTTACATCATTGAAACGAGAATAAAAAATTCTATTCAGTAACCTAAAAATCAAATATAGCGCCCATTTAACTTAAGAACGTTGATACGAGTACCTCAAAAGTAGCCTTCTTGAATTTTTGTTCGACACCAATTTTAAATTGGCCTCATCGAAAACAGTGACTTTTATATGAATTTTTTTTTCGTATCTTTTATACTTACCAAGATATTTGACATACAAGAAAATGAAGGTTTTTAGTTTTTTTTAAATAACTTCTGACTGCTTCGAAATTTTGAACTTTTTCAAACAGATTTGAAATCAGCATATGAAACTGCAAAACATTGCCCATTTAACCAAATCTCCATCTTAAATGATAAGAAAGTTATCCATGCAATCCCACTCGATCTGGGACACACTGTATATGTATCTATTTAAGTAAATTTACATTTACTGCACAAAATCTAACACAATCAACTTACGGCTTAGGTAAAAAAGAAAACTTCTGCATTTATAATCTTAAACCATTCCAGAAAATTAAAGCAAATATCATCGTCATAGAAATTATTTATTATATAACAAGTAAAATCAGGTTACAGTTATTTAAATAGTATACATAATAAAAAGTAGAACTACAATATAATCCACCACCAGTTTTTATTTGCCATTCACATTATCCACCAACAGTTTTTGTTTGCCATTCACATTATTTCACTTTTATGCTTAATCCATTACAAAGTTGTGAGAAATCCCTCTTAAATATTCCATAATTGTTCTGTTTCCAAATTCTTGAACAATATTTCGGATCATTTCATCAGCCGCTTGGTATTTTCTCCGTTTGTAGGGGGGAGCTTCACCACGTAAGAATTTTTCGTAAAACGCATCTCGTCCTTTTTGAATTGTTCGTAAACCATCTATGAATTTCCATATAGACGGATGATCCATGTCGAATTGGGGCTGTAAGCTACGATGTGCAGCCTCTGCAAAGTTATTTGTACGATCTTGGTTGTTTAGTACCCTTTCGTACACGTTCCAAATATTAGGCGAAAAAAGTGCCCTTCGTCGTGTACCGTTCCTATTTCGCCTATACCGATGTAATTGTCTTCAAACCAATTTAAAATTGGTTGCAATTCATTTGGTAGATGCATGGACAGTTCTTCAATTGCGTCATCGAGCTGCTGAACAGGAACGAAAGCTAACGCAGTTATTGTACGTGCGCTTAACGCAAATTCAGGGTTACTATTATATTGTATTACCAATCCATTTTCATGCAGTTGTTTTTTAAAATTTTTTACAAGTTGAAACAGACAACCATGTAAGTGGGCTGTTGGAAAAGCATCAGTAACTGATCCAATTACAGCCATTTCGAAATCCAGTGAAATTGTGTCGGGTTGGAACTGCGGCCACATTTCCTTGATAAGTGAAAATAGTCTATCATAGGTTTGTCGAGTTTTGTTGGGTAAAAGGGCGTATAAAACTGGAAAAACGAAGCCACTCCTACTGGCCAGTATCACGTAAACTTGGTAAAATAGTGGAGGTGCTTGTCGAAATGTTCCATCCACCATCCATGAAATTTTTTTTCATATGTTGACTCCACCGTGTATTATCTTCTCTAGAAAATATTAGTATTCTTTGTGGGTCGGGGCGCTCTAATCCAGTATCCTTTATGAGAAATCTTTCACTTTGTCCAGGAGCAAATTCGTAAGTTCTGTAGGCTTCTGGAATAATTAAGGTGTCTAAATCCAATGGAGTTGGCGGCGCACCAGCAACAATTTTTCGCGTTCGCTGACACAGTTTTCTAATAGCATCTTTATTAGGCATTTTCCCTTGAACGGCTGCTCCGGTATCTTCTAGGGCACGATTTAGTATCTGAGCTGGCGTATCCATCGTTTCCTCGGCCCGTGTTTTTATAGAAACTTTTATTTTAGCAACACATACCCCTGCTGCGTCACTATCATGGTTGTGGTTTTTAACATCACACAAATATTCATCGTTCGCAGTTGTATGTAGACGCCCAGGGCACTTGTCCGCTTTTCTCTCACATCTCCAAAACTTCTTCGCTCCATCTTTGCTGGTTTTATCGTAAACGTACAGGTAACCGTTAGAGCAGAGCTTCTTTTGGTTGCGGTTGGTTTTTGTAACTTCCATAACTTTTGACAACACTAACGAACAACTAAAATAACTATTCGCAAATAACAACTGAAGAAATATTGTTCGGGGGTGAGTTTAAATAGATCCAGAGACACAGAACTAATCACCTGTAGGTACTAATAGAGATACATCAGAAAGACTTAAGGGTATTTAAGATTATGGAAATGAGAAGAATTTAGTTTACCTGCTTAATGACTTCAATTTACTGCATAATATTCTCATAATTTTTTTCTATTAAGTTCAAGTGGTAAAATTTTTTATATTAATGCCAATTACAAGAAGACATTATGTGGAATTATTACAAATAATTAAGCACCATTATTCGAAGTTTCAAACTATTTAAAAATGTATACTACTGGCGCCCAAACGTCCGGCGGTCAAAAGTATGGCGCCCAAACGGCGGCGTCCAAACGGCGGCGGCCAAACGGCGGCGCCCAAATGTCGCGTACCGAATTCCATACGCCTCCCCCACTAGTAGATTTGCCACTACATCACTGCCTGAAATTTGCCAATACTTATGACGAAGTGACGACAATGTAGCTTGTTGCTCATCATGCAGTAGCTTTGTGTGCTCACGATAAATCAAAAGGTACGTGACATAATGTTTGGGCAGTAAAATGGGATGTTTAATATCATGACCCAATTTTGAATTTTCTAAGCGACCACCAATTCGGATAATATTATTATCATAAAAACTACCCTTACTCAAGACTTCTATTAATTGTTCGGGAATACTCAGAGCCTCGTTAAAATCATTTGTGCCTGTTAATAAATCATCCAGAAGAAATCGTTAAAAATACCGGATTTTGCCCTTGGGAGTATTTCCGTTTCTTCGTGAACTAATTGCTGCAATGTGCGCACGGCTAAAAAAGGTGCCGACGCGGTACCATACGTAATGGTATTTAAATAATAACTTTGTAGGGGTTTATTCGGATTGTTCCTCCATACTATTTGTTGAAACGGTCGATCATTTACATAAACACAAATTTGGGAATACATTTTATGTATATCAGCTGTTATAACGTATTTATATATTCGAAATCGAGTAAGCAAGGAAAACAAATCAGATTGAATTTGAGGTTCGACTAATAATGTATTGTTTAAACTGACACCCGTGGTCGTTTTAGCACTTCCATCGAATACAACTCTTAATTTTGTGGACGTACTGGATGGTTTAATCACCGCATGGTGTGTAAGATAAGCATGCTTTGAAGGACTCCGGGCATGAATTTAAGGACATATGACCTAGTGCACGATATTCGTGAATAAATTTAGTATATTCCGATTTTAAATTCGGTTGTTTTACCAAGGATTTGGCCAATGTTAAAAAGGGGTTAATCGCAATTTGCTTGGATTCACCCAAAACTTTAGCGTTTTTCTTAAACGGTAATTTGACTACAAATCGTACGGTAGCATTTCGAAAGTAATTATTTGCGAAACTTTGTTCACATGCAGAATGCTCAATGGAATTTACATTGTGTTCCGGTATTGTCTCTAGTTGCCAGAAATTCGAGAATTGGCTGTCTAATGCAGCATAAAAACTTACTGGACGAGGTTGAGGCTACAAAGCCCGCATTGGCCCCCCGAGTATCCAACCCAATTTGGTTTCTTGCAATACTGGGCCATGGTTTGATAATTTTAATTTACCTGAGCCCAATAAGTCCCAATATATTTCTGAGCCAATAAGCAAATCAATAGGCCCAGATATATTGAAATTTGGATCAGCTAATCTGATATTATTTCGGATTTTGAATAACTGCCTTTCATAATCAAAAAGCGGTAAATTCGATGTGTTTTTTAGCAAAACAGAGCAATTTAAAGCGGTTTCATATTTGCCGCATTTTGACTTTAACTTTACGACAGTGCAACACTGTACGTGGCTGATAGATTGATTTATCATTGCAATCGGAAACTTGACGGACTCTAATTTAAGAACGAGTTTCTTACATAGTGCTTCATTAATAAAACTTGGCTGTGACCCTGCATCTAATAAAGCTCTAACAGTGTGGGCCTTATTAGTTGCATCGAGCAAATCGATCAACGCTGTTGGTAAAAGTACATGTGCGCTCTGATTTGCACAGTGGTTACTGCTGGAGGTTGTAGCAATTACTTCCGGTGTCAAAATTGAAGAAATTGATTCGGAACTGAAATTTGGTGAATTGTCAACCTCAGCTTGTTTAAAGTGTAATAAAGAATGCAAGAATGGTGTCTACCGTGACAAACACTGCAACCTTTATTTCGGCAATTAGCACTAGCATGATTATCGCGTACACAGATTATACATAATTTGTTTTGTTTTGCTGCGTTGTATCGATTTCTCGGCTCTAACTTCAAAAAAGTTTCACATCCTTGTATGTTATGTGCATGTCTGCACTATGCACAGCGCACCTTATTTGTACCTAAATGCGACGCACCTTGAAAACTATTATTTTTCCTTATCAGTCTGTTCGCAAATGTTTGTCGTTTGACCGGTTCTCTTTTAAAGTTAAGTGCCTCTAACAGCTGGTATCGTTTTGTTAAAAAGGTCAATAAATCCTCTAACATTGGAATGTCTTGGGTAACAAAATTTTCCCATTCGTGATTTAACATGAAATCAAGTTTTGATGCCACCAAATATATAATTAGATTATCCCAATGATGCGTGGGCAAGCTAAAAGATTGTAGAACTTTTAAATGTAACATTACCTTATCTATCAGGTTTCGTAATGGCTTGGATGAATCTTTAATTACATTATCGAAATGGAACAATGCGTCAATGTTCTTTTTTATAATTAAACGTATATTCTGATATCTGTTGGTTAGCAACTCAATCGCGATTTGATAATTATCGCCTAAAGCGCCTCTTCCCTTAGACACGATTTTAAATAATGAAACCGTTGCAAATCGTTTATTGTCTCGTTTTTATGTACCAACGTTTCGAAAGATTGGTAAAATGATAACCAGTTTTCACAATTCCCATTAAATTGTGGTAAATTTAGAGCTGGTAGTTTTATTTGCGTCTCAATTGAATTGTTTGAAGACGCAGGGCGAGGCGTGCCTACCTCTCGAATGGAGCCATTCAGCTTTCTTAATAATTCATTAATATCCGTCATAAGGACAAGATATTGATCGATAAAAATCAAATCTACCATATTTGCATTCAATTCTTCAATATGAAATTGGATGCTATCAAATTCATCATTCAGAGGTTGTACTTGATCTTTAATAGTATTTAACTGATCAACGTTTAACTCGTCACTGATCTTATTTCTAAATTTAGTTAATTTAGATTTTAGCACTGTGCCCTTGCTAAGAAGTGATTTAATGTCTGCCATTTGGAATAAAGCGTAATAACTTATATAAAGTAATTTTACTGACGTTACTCAAAAAGGGCAAACATTTATGAAGAAATTTCTTCAATTAAATTTACCTCGACGCTAGTAATTAATGAACCAATTCTTCACGTTGAAAGAACGTACACAACATTAAACATTCGACAAGGGAAATTAAAACAAACGGTAGGCTTGAAGACCACTCACCCTAAGAAGTTGACGCTTTTTGTAGGTACTGGGAACTCCACTGGCGTCGAAATGATGCTGCAGCTTCCTCCGATGAATGCCATACACGGCAAATGTGAATACAGATGATCCCCTTTAGATGAAGACGTTGAATCAAAGGTGTACTTGGTTGCAAATTTGGTTCGATATGACCAAAATATGTTGCGACCCGAACCTTACGGGCACAACGAAATATTGGCGGAAAATCGCGCAAGTCGTCGCGGTCGTGAGTGATTGAACACAACGAATATAATTGTAATAACACTTTATTTACAATATATACATCAATGTAACACTATAACGATAAAAGCGGGCTGTATAATTACAGAGTTAAAATTGCCGTTACTGAATATAGAGGAAATGTATCTCTCTCGGTGTCTTAAACGTGACTCTGGAAATGTCTGTCTCTTCGAGCCCAAGAAACTCGGACACTCGTTAAATCATCCCTTCAGGGGTAGGGGGAGAACTTGCTTGACCATCGCAAGAGAGAGCTGCATTTCGCCGAAAGCTCTAACAATAGACTAATGACATCCGTCTTAAATTGGAGATGGTATTTACAAATAACATGCAAATCCAAGATTATAACTTTAAGTATGGTAGATTTCTGGACAGCGGGGGTTGAGCAAGACTTAAAATAATCTGGCTGCAGCTCCTAATGCCACGAACAATTTCTACAATTATTCTAAAGTAAATATTAAATATAATGCTTCAACAATAAGAATGACTCATATAAGCATTACATCTTCTAAAGTTATACAAAAAAAATGAATGTAATATGGTATTCAACATCTAATTGCAAATTAATATTAAAGTGTACAAGATGCTGAAAAGGTTAAAAAATTTAAGAGATATATTTCTTCAGAGTAAAACATTCTGACAGAAAATCGTCAAAATTTATTCAGGCTAGTTTACATGCACGCGGGATGTTCGGAGTGATTATTTCCTGTATAAATGGATAAAATTCAGTTGATGAAGCACCTTTAACAATCATGTTAAAATTATGTAAAAGCGATTAAATTTTGACACATATTTAACCGCGGTTAAATTTTGGCGTTTGAATTTTTGTCATTATTAGACTGACAGAAACCAATGTGATTACTCATTATTATGGATATGAAGGAAATAATCATGTTAAAATTATTCACAAGCGATTAAATTTTGACACAAATTTAACAGCGGTTAAATTTTGACGTTTGAATTTTTTTCATTATTAAACTGACAGAAACCATGGTGATTACGCATTATTATAAATATGAAGGAAATAATCAACAGTAATATCCCAAGTGCATTAAAATAGCCGATTAAATTTTGACGTTTTCTGTCAGAATGTTTTGCTAAGAAATTTGTCATGTAAATTTGTCGCTCAACAAAAATTTTGGGGCGAAAAATTTACGAGATATATTTCTTCAGAGCAAAACATTCTGATTGAAAATCGTCAAAATCTATTCAGGCTAGTTTACATGCACGCGGGATGTTCGGCGTGATTATTTCCTGAATAAATAGGTAAAATTTAGTTGATGAAGCACCTTTAACAATCATGTTAAAATTATGCACAAGCGATTACATTTTGACACATATTTAACAGCGGTTAAATTTTGAAGTTTGAATTTTTGTCATTATTAAACTGACAGGAACCATAGTGATACCCATTATTATGGATGTGAAGGAAATAATTATGTATAATCAACCACCGACCATTCGCAAAATGTTCATTACATAAACGGCTTGTTGCCTTAACTTTTCTGTTATTTACCCAGCGAAGCTTTATTTTCTCATTTCTTAGAAAAAGATGCAAAGAATATCCCACATCTGTTCGATTTTTATAATTAATCGCTGAACAACCAGCCATTGCACAATATTTTTTGTTTTAACAAATTAAAAATATTTGGTAAATATTTGTCACAACTGTCACAAAATGTGATTCTAATTTGTAATGGTTGTCAAACTGTTGTCCATACATATGCATGATCTGCATAAAACGTTAATTCAACAAAAATCAGGTACTCCATGGTTTGTGGATTCAAAATGAGTCGCCTACATGTTCCAACTCTTTATATACAGGGACTCTATTCAGGATCGCCTTCAGGTGCTGCCGACCGCTCGGTACATTGATACCATTGATACTAGCCGGTGTATTGACACATAATTTATGTATATTGACATATTTCGCCTATATTGTTGTACATGTTTTAAGCGGTATCGAATAGCTGCTTCCGGATCTCATTACTTAAACCTCGTTATATTATAACGGTAGGACAGAGGATAATACATATTGTCAGTTATAAAATAGTAATTTTTTTAATACCATATAGGCCGTTGACGGCAGGAAGGCTAGCGTTTCTAAGGACCAGATGCCACTGCCTAATTATCACTTCTCATCTAGCTGTTTTCTGGATGTATGGTATAATAGGTTCTATATTCTCTAAATTTAACGTAGTATTGTTTCAGCTCATGTTATTGTTACAGAATGCCGTTGGCATTTGGAGCAATTCTGATACAGTTTGGATCCATGCTTTTTTTGGGGGCCGCAGATTTATTGAGATTGCGTTGAGATTACATTCACAATAAGAATGAAGACGTAATTTTAAAAGGTGAAGTTTCGATATAACCGCTTTTCAACTTCACCTGACAACAATCATCAAAACCATGCAACATGAACGGGTGTGATATAAAAGATAAACAATATGTGCAAATAATTATATACCTATATAAAAAATAAAAGAAATATCAGTCATCTAATATTATATCTTTTTTCAATTATCTTTTTAATTGGTACATTTTGGTTGCAATATTCCATGCTTTAAACATGCTGTTGTAAGACGTTTTTCGGCACTTTTAATAAATCTTGGTTCCCTATTACAGAACCTTTGAGTGCGGCCACAACTCTAACATTTCTTAGACATTTTCCTGATGATTCAACTTCTGCTCTTATTCCCAGTATTCCTTTAATTTCATATATTGTTTATGTCTTCTTCTTCATCTAAATGTTGATATAACTAAATAAAATAAACTAAATAAAATAAATACGCATACGAGTGCCAGAGGTAACTTTTCTTGGTTCACATACTTCATCACTTTCAGCAATCGTTTTTTTTTTCATCTGCTAGGTACTGAATTTGCTGTTGTTGCAGCTGAGGTGACGTTTCAGTGGAGCTATTCATTTTCTGTTATATATTTTTTAGCGTTTTTAATCACCTAACATTGTTTGTTGCGGTTCTGACCTTCAGCTGGACCAGGCTAATTGCATTTTATATGCTATATTAGTATAGCGGTCCAGCCTACTACCCCCCCCCCCCTTCTCACTTCTACTTCTACAAATGCCAAAGAATTGCCAAAGAAGTTGAATAACTGAGTAATGGCAGCCGAATTCAAATAGTAATAATGCCCATAAAAACAATAAATACATCCACTACAATATCAAATATACAGAATGATCTATTTAAATAAAATAAATTGTTTATGTATTGTAAGCAGGACATCATGTAGTATAGAAACTAGTATTGTAAGTGATGGTGGCCAAAATTAAAAATGAATAGATTTAAATTTATTTTCTATTCCCTTCATTTGTCGAAACATCAAAGACTATAATAACAAAAAGTCACCTTGGATGTCAGATTTACTCTATTTTTACCTTTCTGTTGAATTGTCTGACAACGAGAATTTAGTGTTGCCCATATTCCAAACTACAACGCTACAAAAACAAACATAAGCAAAAGATAAAACATAAGCCGAAACATTGCTTAAGGATTGTTTAAAACGTGAAAGCCTACGTTTTGCAATTTCAATTTGTGTTAAAATTTAATTTTAATTTAAAAATCTAGAATTTTAACAAAACCCTCAGATATCATATTCTTACTATTAGATTCCAAGAACCTGCCTTGCCGCTTTGAAAGTGAAATAATTAGTTTTTTTAGATGCAATTGGAAATGCTAGTAAAAATTTTATTTACTCAGGCGGTGGCTAACATTTCAATTTTTTCACAATCGGGAAAGTATGGAGTAAAATTTGATTACTCCTTCAAATCCTCTTAAATGAGTTTCAAACGGTTTCTACATACTGTTCTTGTTTTATTAAGTTACTATTGCAACAATAAATGCCGTAACAAGCAATTAAACCAAATTCCTAGAAAAGCAAACGCCCACTGCTATCTTAATTTCGTATTTTACTATGTTGGCTAATTATTTAAACGAAATGTAGTAGTGTAAACGCCTACTCTTGTTTGACATGTAAACTTTTGACGTAAAAGTGTACGGTAATGCTGATGAAAAACTCCGCGACGTGCTTCAGCCGGTCTTATACCGCCGACTAAATGTTCATGAAGTGTTTTAAATACGACTATGGCTACGTGTACCTCTTAGAGTAACGTTCTCTCTGATTGCTTTAATCGGTTCGTAAGTAGTAAGGCATACAACCGAAACTTACTGGGCGTGTATCTACAAGGGCGATATATAAAAAACCAACCCCTCCATACTCTGGTTTCCATATTCATATCAAGATGCATTTTTTTAAATCTTACACCTATTATTTCTGAGTCTTTCTTTTTACTTCCTTTTATGATAAAGTAAGTATTGCATTCACCCCAAAAATTCGAAATTGAGTTTTCAACAGAGGTTCACGATTTAAAGTCCCATGAACCCAAAAAAGCATGTTTTTGTTTATTAGTCTGTCTGTCAGTCTGCGTGTGTGTGTGTGTGCGTGTGTATGTGTGTGTGTGTGTCTGTGCGTGAACAGGATATTTCCAAAACAAAAAGAGGCATGGCGTTGAAACTTCATATATGTGTTTTGTGTACCATCTAGATGCGATAGCAAGCTTTTGAAGAAAATCGCATCGATTTTTTCAAAAACGGCTCTAACGATTTTTTTTCAAACTTTACGTTGTTATTATATTTTTAATGTGTACTGATGTGAGATAGGTGATTTTTCAGTTGAATACCTCTAAAATTGGTTTCTTTTCTAATTTTTTATTAACTCCTATTTTAAATAGAACACCCGGTATATTATTACATTTTTGAATTCAGATTAATATTTTAGAGAAAATTTGTCTGTTGAACTAACGCTCTATTTTTTACCGTTTTGTAGAATTTGTAATTTTTGAAAATTTTTGACAAATGCTTAAAAATTAAAAGTCAAGTTTTTGGCTAATTATAAGATCACTGTAAAAAGAAGTTGTGTGCATGAATCACACCAGATTTTCTTCTGCTATATGTTACGGTCTAAAAAACTGTTACGACACCGCGCCGGTTCATACAAAAATTCACGTAAAAGCTACTCGGCCAGCGCGGACGATATTTTTCACAATCTGAACAATGACTTATTTAGAACCGCTGCCCTGCCCGTAACAAGATATGCCAGCTAAACATCAATAGAGCGAGGGGTGGTGCTACACAAGATTACCTACAGGCAACGGCCTAAGAGACGGTAAACAATCACAAAATAAATTGACACCCACCCGGTTTCATCACTGAGAACGAAAATGCCAAGATAGACCCACAGTGAAACCGGTAAATCAATGAGCCTACTTTTCGACTTTACACCTTGGCGAAATCAAAAGCTAAACGGGAATAGAGTATTTGTGCTTAACCTCACGACTCCCGACACTGCAAGGGCGAGGGCACCGACTTACCTGCGACGCTTAAAAACTTCTTCCATGATTCACTGTACATAAATCTGACACAGCGATAACTTAACGTGAAAATAAGCATGCACGTAGCGAAATCCGTTCAGCAAACCGATCTAGTGGTCTAAGCACATGGTCAAATAGGTACAACACAATGAGAGCATATCATAATAAAAGGGCTAAATCTATAAGCCCAGCTGGAGACGCTTTATTTCTAATTGACTAAACTACAGGCGGAATAATGAAAGTTAGCACACAGCCAAGTTAAATAGTTTACAGGCCTCAAAAAAGGGTGGCAGTTTAGCAAACATACACATGAATTATTAGCGAACAAATCGGTTAATTAGATTACAGGCGGCCCCAGAAAGGGTTGCCGTTCAGCAAATAGGTACATGAATTATTAGCAAACAAATGAGTTTATTATTTTACAGGCGGCCTCAAAAAGGGATGCCGTTCAGCAAACAGGCACATAAATTATTAGCAAACAAATGAGTGGATTAGTTTACAGGCGGCCTCAAAAAGGGTTGCCGTTCAGCAAATAGGCACATAAATTATTAGCAAACAAATGAGTTGATTAGTTCTTACAAGCTAGACTCACCTTATTGGTTGGTTTTACCTGGCGTGCGTCGTGTCTGTCGAGGAGCCCGCTACTGCAGCGAGCGGACTTCAGCCATAAGCGTGGGTGTCGTGCGGTCCTAATATTCTCTTATAGTTGGCAGGAACTGATGTGAAATCCTCAAGGAAAGACAACGATAAACGGTCAAGACCGAAATGTTAGCCCGTTCTGCAGGCTAAATCCCAACGTATCAGAAAGATGGCCCAAACGGCCCTCGGACATTTGCAGAACGGCTGTCATTTAATAAACCGGACACTTACAACCCCAAACAAACACCACCTAACACCAAGACGGTTCGTGACGAACTCTACAAGCACAAGCCGCCGTCGCGCCCGAACGGTAAAAAATCCGGAAGAACAAAGTCTCCAACGGTGTAGGCGTTCGATGACGCGTCCCCAACGAATCCTTTACAGAACCCAATGCGGCTCAAAGGGGTGTCCTTATTCGACAGGGCCCGCATAAAAAAGGCTACTGAAAACACGCTCTCGTTAATGAATCCCATCTAAGTGGTTAAATGGGCGACTGCCGACAGTACGGTAAAGAGCGTTTGGCCATGAAAAACAACGGGCATTACAACACACCAAATGTCAAAAATATTCAAATACCTGAATTCTTTCCACTCAAGAAACCTCGTGCGAACAACTGGGCCCTGGTGTCGCACAAAGCTCAAAAGCTTCAACAAAATTGTTCAGAAAGAACACGATACGTGACAACATGACGTCATCAGACAATTAGGGTACGATAAACGACACAAAACATTAACGAAACATTCCGACCAGCGGCAAAGACTCGCTAAATGCTAACTGTAAGTGTGCAAGACACTGGGAAAAACGTTAGGGGTGTCCAGCTTACAACGGAAGACTGCGATGGAATGAAATTATTTAGAAAAATCTCGGACTTGATCCTATGGACTGCGTTTTAAATTTGATGCATAAAACACGCTACAGAACGTCGAGACGGCCCAGGTGCAAGCTCGCCGTTATAGTTGCTCATATACAAGCAGGGTCAGAATCTTTGAACCGAAAATACTCCAAAAGGTCGCATGTTGCTAAAATTTAAAAATGTCCTGACACATACCGCGGTCTTCATATGTTATCAGATAATTTTGCACAGTATTCTGCTTATTTATATTTCGGGCCATTTACTCAACATCTGTAACCTTTGTCTTATAACTCATTTATTACTTGCTCTTCTGCTTCTTTACACTTTTTTCAATTATATTTAGCACTTTTCGTATCTTTTCCAGATTACTATTTATGAAGATCGACGTCTGACAACCGTATATTAAAATCCGCTAGAATACTCTAGTTTTCAGGTTACCTTTAATTTAGACTTCCACACGGGGTTTATCCACTCACTAGCGCTGGCGTTTCCATACCAATTTAATCATTTCTTTTCTATGTACGTGAGGGCTTCTTTTTCAAAATTCATTCTTTGTCATATTTCGTCTGTCTATTCCCATTAGTTTGTAGCTCTGCTTCCAGTATTCCATTACCACCTCCACTATCGTGGCCTTATATTTTTGTTTATGGTTATTTTAAGCACAATAAAATTCTCCATTTAGATAAAACAGGTTGCCTTAGGGGTGGCGGAAAAACAGAAAGCAACATACATTTCCTCAAATTAATGTATTCTTTATATATGTAAGTACAGCTTCATATGTATATGTTATATGCAGAGCGTAACAGCAATGTTATATTTGGCATAGTTGCACGGCTGCTAATTATGCATCTCTTCTTCTTCTTCTCTTTATTGCTCCCAGAATTGAATATAGGCCTACCTCGTCTTTCTCCAGTTGTCACTGTTCTATGCTGTGCTTGTCCACTACCACGCAACTCTCTTTAAGTCGTCATACCAACTTGTAATTGGTCTTCCTCTGCCTCTTCTTCCATCCCATGGCATCCAATGGATGATTTTTACGTTCCATCTACAATCTTTTAGCCTTGCTACATATTCTGCAAAGTCCCATTTTAATTAGGCAACTCTGTCAATTGTCAGTGACTTTTGTTCTGTGTCTGATCTATTCGTGTGTCTTAATTAAACGCCTTTCCATCGCTCTTTTGGATTTAATATGTTGGGAAACCCGTTTATTTTTAAATATTTTCCATAATTTTCCGAATGTCGCCAATCCTAGTGGTCTTCTTTCAATTGAAACTATATTTTATTTGGCTATTTGTATTATTTGTTCCAAGCATGTATATTTTTTAACGTTTTCTATTTGGACCCCATTTATAGTTGTATATTTTGTGGACTCACTATTTTTGTTTTATTTAAGTTCATTCTTAGCCCTATTTTTCGTTATTCTGTCGCTAGTTCGGTTATCATCGTCTGTAAGTGATCTTGATCATCAACGATTAACACAATATCACCGGAAAATCTAAGATGGTTAAGTCCGTTACCATTGATATTGACTCCCATGTTGTTCCAGTCCAGTTTTTTGAAGACTCCTTCTAATGCTAAATTGAATAGTTTCGGTGATATCGTGTCGCCTTGTCGAATACCTCTTTTCAGTGCTGTTTCTTTCGTGCACTTTAACTATTGATTTGGCTTCTTTGTAACCTCTTTTCAGTGCTGTTTCTTTCGTGCACTTTAACTATTGATTTGGCTTCTTTGTAAATGGTTTTAATGATGTTTTTTATCTAAAATCGATGCGCTCATTATCTAGTTCGACCATAATTGCCCAGTGTTCGATTGAATCGAAGGCCTTTTCATAACCCCAAAGTTTGGTAGTCGTCGCGTTTCTGAGTTATTCGATTGGCAATGATTTTCGTCGGGAGTTTCTATAATATTGTGATAGTAGACTTATAGGTCGGCAGTTCTGTAAAAGTTTTCGGTCTCCTTTTTTAAATAGTAATATCACTCCCGCTATATTTATTTATCCAGTATTCTTCCTCGTTCTAAGCATCTATTGAATAAATCTTTAACTACGGTAAAACTATCTCTTGTGTTTCTTTAACCATTTCAATCAATATAATGTCTTCCCCTAGGGATTTATTTTGTTTCATATATTTTAGAGCAAACATTATTTCTTCTGTAGTTATTTCGGAAATATCTTTTGAATCCACATTCACAATTATGACGGTGAGCTTTCGTGGTTTTGTTGTTTTTGAGGAGTATAGGTCTTGGTAATATTGTTCAGTTATTTTTATGATTTCTGTTCTATTTATTTTTCCTATTGCGTTTTCGTCCTTCATTGCTGTGATCTCGTACTTTCCTTCCTTTCTCCTTAAAAAGCATTTCAGATTTTGTCTCTATCACTTCTACTGCCATTCTCTCGTATGTTGTCTCAAGGTCTTTCCTGATCATTTTCCTTGTTTCTCTCCTGACTTCTCTATATTTCTCTGTTGCGTATAGGCAGCCCTTATATAATTTTCTTCTTTTTTCTATCTTTTTGATAGTTTAGTTGGATAATTTATTCTTTTTGGTATGTTTGCTCTTAGCTATTTCTAATACCACTTTGTTGAGTGTGTTTGTTACAATTTCTGCCAACTTATTTATTTCCTGTGGAAGATTGTCGGTTTTGTTTAAAGCCGTATACATTCTTTATTTATATGTTTCACTGTTATTCTTAAGAGCTTCTGTTCCTATACATCTTCTGGGTTTTCTTGTATATTTGATTATATTTAGTATTTTGTTTAAAATTACTACTGCTCTAACCATCCGGTGGTCACCTCCAGTATTAAATGAATTTAGTATTGTTACATCTTGAATCAGAGTTCAATATTATGACACTAATAATCAATTTCGTTCTTGGTTTGGCCATTTGGACTTATGCATGTCCACTTTCGTTATAGCTTTTTAACTTCTGTTCTTGTAAGAAATGTGTGGGCATGTTTCCTCTGTTATTTCTTTCGCCGAGTCCATATTTTCCTACGTGTATCTCTGTTTCTTGAAAGAAAAGAAAAGAAAAGAGAAAATCAGACATGCGAAGGGAAGAGAAGAATGGAGCATTGAGGAGCATATTTAAGAATGACATCCCCATTAATCTAAAAAGAAGCATTCGATCAATGCATACTTCCCGTTCTAACATACAGAGGAAAAACCTATACCCTTACCTTAGCAGCAACAAATAAGCTAAGGGTTGCACAGAGGCGTATGGAAAGATCGATGCTCGGAATAATGATCAGGGACAAAGTACGAAATGAGGATCTGCGCAGATGAACCTGTGTTACAGAGGTCATCACTCTATATAGCTAGTTTAAAATGGAAGTGGGCAAGGCATATAGCCAGACTAAGAGCTATGAGATGGACCCGTAAATTACTAGAGTGGCAACCCAGAATCGATAAGACAAGTCGAGGACGTCCACCAACGCGCTGAACTGATGATATCAAGAGAGTCGCGAATAATTGGCTGCAGACAACTAAATGCCGAGAGGAGTGGAACAGTCTAGGGAAGGCCTATATTCAGAAGTAAACGCAAATGAAGAGATGATGATGGCGCTGTCCTAGGATAGCGTTGAAGTCATTCATAACGATATCTTGTCTACATTGTTTTCTTCTCTTGTTGCTTTTATTTCCTTGTATAACGTTTCCACTTCTTCATCGGGAGGGACCGATGTTGAAGCATATACTTGAATTATTTTAATGTTTTGATTATTATCAGTTGTTTCAATTATTATGTGGATTACTTTGTCTGATATTTCCTTAAGGTTTTTGTATTCGCGATGAAAATTTTTTTAATAAGAAAACGTACTCCGTGGATTTCGTTTTTATTTCCTATAAAGAATAATGCATTTCGAGACTGTAAGGTAATGAGATTGTTTCTCTTTTTCTACTTACTTCTGAAAGACCAATTATGTCATATTTCATGTCGTTTGTCTCATTTTCTAGGTCGAGAATTTGTGAGTCGCTTAAGAGAGATCTATAGTTGTATGTTCCGATATTTACCTTTGCGCCTTGGGCCCTGCCCAACTGTGGTATATCTTAGTATTTTGAGATGGGATTTGGCATTAAAGCGCCACGCTTGCCATTGCGTGTTGGGTAGAATTGCTTAGAGATTGTTATATAAATTTTCCGGGCTAACACACACTAACAAAAATTCCGGCAGCTGCAGGCATCATGTTCCCAAACCACATGTTTTAGACGCCTATTCTTTGATAACCGAAGCCGTTGTCTCATAAATTAATCCGGCAGACGGCAAGTGCGTAGCCAAGCCGCCTTCGAATAGGTACAGTCCCTTGGTCGCAGTGCGTGGAGCTCATATAAAGGTTTCCTTGTCGGGAATGTGGATGTCAATCAAAACGCTCATTAGGGCATTAAAAAGGCAGGATTGATATTGAGCCACAAAATACACGTCTTCAGTAGAAAGCTCTTTCTCTCAAGCTTGGCCAAAAATTGGTCACGGTATCTCTCATCCCCGAAGGGCTTCAGCCAACACATTGCCGAATTAATCGCCTGCTCCATTTTCAACCAATAGTTGCAAACATCTGATTGTTTCCCGCCACGACCTGGAGTCCATTTTCCCTTCACGGCGTTCGAATTTTAAAACTAAATCTCTAGGAGTCTTTGGCAGGGTTCTGTTGTCATGAACGAGACCGTTCTGGAGTAAGTTGTGCAGTTGGTGCCGAGTGGTTTTCACCTGTGTGTGACCACAAGCGGTTCAAATTTCCAGAGGATATCTCCTCATGCCGCTCCTTAGTTAAGGAGTGCGTGCCGGAGTATCTTATCGTCTACTGTCTCGTTAGCCGCACGCCCGGATTTCCTGTTGAAGGGATTAGCCACGTTGCTAAAGCCCTCGCGTCGAGTCAGCATTGCTTGTTTATTCCATTTTTATCGGGCTTCTCGAATTCCGCAGCAGTTCCTACAGCGATAAAGGCTCTAGCGCGTTCCAGAGGGACACCAGCAACACAAACCACAGCCAGGATCACTGCAAGGTACTGTATAAAATTTGTATTAATATAAACGCCAATCAGTTTTGCTAAGTGAAATAGTGCGGCGGAAGTAAATTAAAGTGAAGCACGTTTGAAAGACCTCGTATAACGTTCATATAATGGCAAAGACAGTCACTATCGTTTCGAGAATTAATAAATCGGTAAACAGTTACGTAGGATTACCGATAAGAATATTTAGTAGGCTGTAACACAACATAACGTCATGCAGGGTTTAAAATTCAGTAATTAAAACAGCTGCGATCCTTCTACAATAGTAGTATATTATGGGACAAGGAATTGAAATAAAATTTCAACGTTGAGAGTGAACGAGCGAAGTGAGTTGAAAAAAGTAACTCGAGACGTTGAAATTTTATCAGCCACGAGTTGCATATACAGTGTGGTCCATTAAGTGTGCAACAAATGGGACATTTTTTTATTAGTTGTAAAACCGAAATTTAAATACCGCCAAAAGTTAGTGCATGTTCGATAACCATATCAGATGCCCTTAGAATGGCTTCAAGTCAAACAATATACAGGGCAGGACAAAAAATATGAAATTCGTTCAAGAATAAAGTTACCTTATTTAAAAAAATATAGCAAAATTTTATTGAGAAAAGTTGTTTAGAATCAAAAGTTATCCTCAAATACAAAGTCACGGCCTCCTATTCGAATTTTGATTCTTTTTTTGTAAAATTTTGTATTATCCCCGTATGATACATATTTTTATTATTCTGATTTAATTAAGAGTTTTTCATATGTAAATTATTATTAGTAAAGCATTTGCCTTGTTAAGAAGAATATTTGCGAAATTCTAAAGTTCTGTTAAATATCGTTGCAACAAACATGAAGTGGACGCTTACCTAAAAAAATATAAATCCAAGTAAATTTTACAAATACGCTTCAACTTGCTAAAAGTTATTTAAAAGGGATGTGGTTGTGGCTACTTTAAATACATATAAAATCAAAATAATAAAAATATGTATCATACGGGGGTAATACAAAATTTTCCAAAAAAGAATCAAAATTCGAATAGGAGGCCATGACTTTGTATTTGAGCATAACTTTTAATTCTATACAACTTTTCTCAATAAAATTTTGCTATATTTTTTTAAATAAGGTAACTTTGTTCTTGAACGAATTTCATATTTTTTGTCCTGCCCTGTATATTGTTTGACTTGAAGCCATTCTAAGAGCATCTGATATGGTTATCGAACATGCACTAACTTTTGGCAATATTTAAATTTCGATTGTACAACCAATAAAAAAAAATCCCATTTGTTGCATACTTAATGGACCACACTGTATACAGTTATTTCTACGAATTTTTAAAATAAACATTAATAAACCATTGTAAGTCTATGTCAAATTTGAGGTTAGCAGGTTATGTTTTGCCTCAGTCTGTGTCAATTGAATGTCAGACAATTTGAAATCCCAGTAGTCCGACCATTTTAATCTCTAGTAGTTGAAATCGGTCAAAATGACTGATTTCAATGTCATGAGTAGAAAAACGTAATTTTGATATTTGACGTCAACAGATTGAATTATAATTACACCATGTTTTCTTTCGATCTGAAGGTTGTTGCATGCGATTTTTCCTGTATTTGAGTGTAAAAGGTTCTAGCTGTAGGAAACCACTTAAGTTCCATTCGGGACAGCGCTAGGAAGGACGTCGCTGCAGCAGTTGAAAACACACATGAGGATAGGTTTTTCTTTCTGCTATTAAGAAACCGGCTATTATAACCGACTGAAAAGTAGTGGAGCTCAAGGAATTACACCCCCTTTCATAGATCGTCAAGCTCTTGCCGCCCTTCTCAACGAAGCTGGGCGGAAACCCTTTATTACCTGCATCAAGTCACCATTCCGGGCGGGCTGGGCTTGTAAACACCTTATATTGTCGTAATCTCGTTTTGTCAGGTAGTAGAATACTTGGTGTAGGACAAGATGTAGGGGTGGGTCATGATTTCTCACTGTTAAGGTATGTGAGAAATTAAAGCGCTCACGTGGACAGGGTTTCCAATCTCTGAAGTAGACCTCTTCTCAGCCGGGATCGCTGGGAAGTGCGCTACCTAAAGTTATGCATAAAGTTTATAAAATGTATAAAAATGGATGCCGGTTCGATGGACATATTTTTGTTGAGAAAATATTGAGTATTTGAGGTGGGTGTCGAATATCCGAATGGGCTTCAGGTGGCACATACGTATATACGGTTCTAAGTAAATTGCTCGAATGCAATTGCTCGAAAACGAATTGCTCGAAATCAGTTGTTCGAAAGTCAATTGCTCGAATGCGACTTTGCTCGAATTCAAGTTTCTCGATTATCTGTTGCTCGAAAAAAATAAAGTTGTGGAATAGCTTTAACTCGAATCAGTTAATATCAAATATAAAAAAAAACACAAATTACAATTTATAACCTTTATTAATAAAAAATAGGTATAGGTATGTGATTAAGTTAAACATTATAAAAACCAAATATTATATGTTTTTAATATATGTTATGTGCTATTCCACTGACATAATCATATATATTTCTGTCATGTCCATAATTATTTACTAATCTTAAGATCTCTGTGCACTATCACGATATATTCTTTGACTTATGGTGCGTTGTTGACCGCTGACATATTGTTCTATCAGTAATTCGTTCAAACTCTGCTCCCTCTTTAATGCCGAAATAAATTTCCAGATGTTAAGACCACATAAATTCGTGCAAAACATTTTCGAGAAATTGCGGTTCGAGGAACTTGTATTTCGAGAAAAGTTACATTCGAGCCATTTGATTTTCGAGCAATTGATTTCAAGCAATTGCATTCAAGGAATATGCCGGAGACGCGTATGTACATACGTGCATGGGAATGTTCAACATTTATTAGTTTAAATTTGTGGGTAGTTTTAGAAGATGAAAACAGTTCTAAGCTCATTCACAGCTGTTTAAGTAATTTCGGTGTATGAGCGGACACTTTCTCTTTTGAAATTTGTAGTAGCTTGGTTTGTTAATTGTTATTAATTTACTTTTACAGACAGAACGGATACTGAGCGTGTACCATCAAAACGACTTCGATGTTAAGCTGGAACGGCTGGTGATTATTTCATATAACCACACCATAAATAGAGATCTTAAGGCAGCATACGTTCCGTTCAACAGAACGCATAGAGCGATAAACGCTTCTGCGCATATACTAATGGATCTTAACCATACCCTGAAGGTAGTATACAAAAATCTAATCATTATTTTTGCTTTAATTGAACAATCAATTTTGTGGAATCCAAATGCATATGATAGTCAGGTACAAGTAATTTTATTTGATATTAACCTTAGCGAATATTGGTTGCTGTCGAATACTGTTACAAAGCAAAAATTTATTTACGGCACAAGACAAACAAAAGCGACCGGAAGAAAGTTAGATTATCACTTTACTGAAACTTGAATACATAACGCCCTTTCAAGGAGTTGTTAAAAATCGGATGAAAGATTGAACTGTCACACTCCTCCAGCGCGATGATATTTGGCCTTGCACAAAATGATTGCCGCTAGCTCAACATTAGGGACAAAGGGAGGGTTCGTGGAGGCGATATGATGGGGGTAGATAATTAGTTCTAAAGATGTTTTTGACACGGCGCCACGAATTTTGAAGTGAACCAGATTTAATCCCTTTACAATTCGAGACAAGGAAAGGGGAGAGGGGGCGAAAAACAAAGTAGAGTTTTGGGAATGATGTCAGAGCGAAAACAGCATTGCTGAACAGCCAAAATTGAGACAAAGTTACCTGGGAAATCGATGCGGGGCGAGGAAATAGTCGCGAAATCCACAGAATGGGAAATCAAAAAGTAACTCAATCAAACAACACGTTTCCACGATATCTACTTTTCGTTATTGGTAATTATTTGAATAGGAAACTTCCGAATTAAGCCGATATTGTAGATATACTTCAAAGAGGCTATCAATATTAGGCAATTAACTAATTTCCACCCACCATGCGATGCAACTGTTTTAATCAGATACCTCGAGGCGAATCTCGATACCACTACAAAGGGGCGCCCCTGCCATAGCCCGGCTCGGGTGTCGCGCTCACCGCCTGAAACGGCCGCTCAAAAGCGACACTTCCGCCTCACGAGTAAAGCGTAACTAAGTGCGGCAGGCAGAGGGTCAAGAATGCTAATAGGTATTGCACGGTACAGTTCTTTTGCTGCATCAGAAATCGGGAACGTGAGGCCTTACATTCCTGCGAGAAACTGGCGTCACGCTTTTAAACTTTACATAAACAAGTAAACAGGACGGCCTGGCCCCAAGAATCGAGGAAGAAATGAATTGCGACCAATAATTTCACGGATTAAAATTAACGTAACAATATACAATACGTGCTTTAGGCTTGTTCGTTAGTAGTATGGCGGCATCTAAATTGGAGCAATCCGCGAATTAAACCGCGAATTAAATCCGCGAATTCCGCGAATTAAATCCGCGGTTTGACCTAATTAATTTCGCGGATTGATCTAATTAATCACATATGAAGTTTGATATGTAATTTACATATGTGCTACTGATTAAATTACGCATTAGATTTTTAATTTGCTTCCGGAATTACGCGTCGGACTTCGGCGGCCATCTTGGATTTCTGGCGGGAATATTTGAAATTTGAATTTTTTCCGATTTTTTTCTAAGTTCAATTTTTTGAATTTAAATCTCCCGGGGTGTCGGCCATCTTGGTGCGCGCGCACTTCTCACGGCTGTCGTTTTTAATTTTGAATTTTCGCGGAAATATTTGAAGTTCAAACTGGTAGATCTTCCGTCTCCCTCATCGAAGCTGTTGTCTCTCTCTCTCTCATGCACGGATGCCATTTTAATTTCGCGCGAATATTTGAATTTTAAATTTTTTTTTCAGATTTTTCTAAGTCCCTGTTTTGAATTTAACTTCTCGGGTGTCGTCCATCTTGGTTTTCTCACATTTATTTTAATTTAAAAAAAGCTTCCTGCCATGTCCCATGGCTGGAATCGAACCAGCGATCACAGCATTACGAGTACGAAGCCTTAACCAACTGGGCTATCGAAGCGATCGAGGTTAAAGGAATTAAACATAACCACTTACGTGTCACGAGCCCCGCTTTAAACAAACTATTTTTCAAAAATTTAGATTATAAGAATAGGGGATGTGTAGCTTATTGTGTTTAAAGGTTGATACATTTTTTAAAAAATTAGATTTGTAACAGCTTATTAATTATTTTATAATTTGTGCCTGCTATATGGCTGGATTAACGAGATCCTCATTCTCCCTACCTACTATAGGAAGTTTCCGTCTAAGTTCCCTATTTAAAACAGGTCGGTGCCTGTGTATTGTTTGGTTTTAAAGGTTTGAACATTGTACCACTTAGCTGTTCTGACATTATACTTCCATATACATATTATAAATAAATTTTAAATGTTATTTTCGACTGAGTTTTAGCTTCTTATAAATTACAACAGTGCCCTCGCCCATATAAAATAAGACATACGCATTAAATAAATGTTTTTATTGTATAAGAATGGTTGTCCCCCATAAATTTGAATAAAAACAGACAATTTCGTTGAAAAAAAAAATAGCTTTTTAATATCGTTTGCAAATAAGACAAGGGATACTTGTAAAAATATAAGTCAAACCATTTTTTCTTGTAAAAAATTTACGAAAAGACGTAAGTGTTGGCGACAAATGAAAATAAATTTGAATAAAAACACGCAAAAATTACGAAAAGACGTATGTGTTGGCGACAAATTAAAATAAATTTGAATAAAAACGCACAATTTCGTTGAAAATCTTTACAAAGCGACTTTATAGTACCGAAAAAATGATGTAAAAAAGTTTTAAGAGTTATTTCTAAGCATAATTTTGCAAACGTTTAACAAATAAACCGTAATTTTTTAAAGTACATCACACAATTATGAAATCGTAGTTCAATTTATATGAATTTTCGATACTTTGTATGTGAAAAAATAGCTTCAATTACTAATATTTGAATAAAAACATGCGATTTCCAAAGCATTTCGTTTAAAATTTTAGAAAATCGACATCATGTCATATAAATTATACAAAAACTGTCATCATGTCACTTGAAATTATACAAAAAACGACATTTTTACTAAACACACGACGAAAATTTAACAAAAATCACACAATTACACGCCATCTCACATAAATTTTTACAAAAATGGACATCATGTTACATAAACTATGCATAATTTTGCAAATGTTTTACACTTTTTATAAAATGCATCGCTCAAAATTAAAAGAAATAGCAATTTCATTGAAAAAATCTACTACCACAATCATTTCGATAAACAAAATTCAAAAAATCTTATACTTTTGACGGAAATATATGTATATTGACCACAAATTAACATAATTTTTAAATAAAAACGCGCAATTCGTTGAAAAAAATATTCTGACACCACCAAAACACGCAATTTCATTGGAAAATATATATATGTTGTCCACAAATTAACATAAATTTGAATAAAAACACGTAATTTTGTTGAAAAAATGTTCTGGCCCCGTCATTTCACTTAAAATTTTGCAAAACTGCCATCATAACACTTGAAATTATACAAAATATATGTATGTTGATCACAAATTAACATAAACCTGAATAAAACACACAATTTCGTTGAAAAATTTGCAAATGTTTTACACTTTTTTATAAAATGTATCGCACAAAATTAAAAGAAATCACAATTTTCTAAATTATATCACGCCATTATGAAATCGTAGATTGATTTTTTGAAATTTTACACTTTGTAACTGTAAAATAACTGCAAATACTAATATTTTAGCTTTAGACTTTGTAATTATTGCAGATTCGAGAAAAAAACAAAGCAGAGTAGAAATAAAAAACACAAACACTTTGTAATAAACAAATATATTGTTCTTATTTCGTATAATACTTAATAATATAAATATAAATGTACAGCAGAATGTCTTATTTCTAAAAAGTCGCTAGCAATTTACAAAACTGTAGTTTGAGGTGCACGACATTTCAAATTAAAAAGACTGCAAGTAATAAAATCAGAATTTCATTGTGTAATTTTAAAGTTTAAGATGCACCCAATCTAGAATTTCCTTCGTTTTTGGTGTTGATG